>PVIW01015502.1:0-19576 GCA_004026585.1 Noctilio leporinus | reverse complement strand
ATGTTTACTGATACTTCACCAAGGGCAAAGGAAATCAAAGAACGAATCAACAAATGGGACTATATGAAATTGAAAAGTTTCTGTTCAGCTAAAGAAAATATCAGCAAAATTCAAAGGAAACCAACTGTATGGGAAAACATAATTGCCAATGATACCTCAGACAAGGGTCTGATCTCCAAAATATATAAAGAACTAATGCGACTCAACACCAGGGAGTCAGACAGCCCAATTAAAAAATGGGCAAAGGACCTGAACAGACAACTCACTGAGGAAGATATACAAAGGGCCCAGAGGCATATGAAAGAATGCTCAACATCGCTAGTCATCAGAGAGATGCAAATTAAAACCGCATTAAGATACTACCTCACACCTGTCAGAATGGCAATCATCAACAAATCAACAAACAACAAGTGTTGGCGAGGATGCGGGGTAAAGGGAACCCTCATACACTGTTGGTGGGAATGCAGGCTGGTGCAGCCACTGTGGAAAACAGTATGGGGTTTCCTTAAAAAACTAAAAATGGAACTGCCTTTTGATCCAGCAATTCTACTATTTGGACTATACCCAAAGAATCCTGAAACACCTATTCATAAGAACCTATGCACACCTATGTTCATAGCGGCACTATTTACAATAGCCAAGTGCTGGAAACAGCCTAAGTGCCCATCAGTGGATGATTGGATCCAAAAACTTTGGTACATTTACACAATGGAATTCTATATAGCAGAAAGAAAGAAGGCACTTGTACCCTTTGCAACAACATGGATGGAACTAGAGAGTATTTTGCTTAGTGAAATAAGCCAGTCAGTGAAGGACAAATATCATATGATCTCACCCATTACGGGACAATAATGAGCAAAACTAACAACAAGCAAAACAGAACCAAGTATACGAATACAAGGAATAGGCCTTCAGTGGTCAGGGGAATGGGGTAGGGGGGAGGGGGTGGTAGAGGCAAAGAAGGGGAGCAGCTCAGACAAGAACCTAGTATAAAGGAACCATGGACATGGACAACAGGTGGGATTGACTTTGGGGGGAATGGGTGGGTGGGCAGGGGGACAGAGGGGAGCAAAAAGGGGATGGATGTAATACAACAACAATAAAATTTAAAAAAAAATTATTTTATTTATTTATTGCCTTTTTAAAAATTGTTATTCTTTTCCAGTTGTCCCAGTTTTTCCCCTGTTGCTCTCTCTTGCCCTGCCCAATCTCCCTCTGCACCCCCTCCCCCCGCCACTCCCACAGTCAATTCCCACCCTGGGCTCTTTATAAATGTTCCTTGACTAGATCTTCCACTTTTTTCTCCCCTTCTCCCCATCCCCCTTCCCTCTGGTCACTGTCAGTCTGTTCCTTGTTTTCATGCCTCTGGTTCTATTTTGCTTATTTGTTTTGTTAGATTCATCTTATAGGTGAGATTATATGGTATTTGTCTTTCATTGTCTGTCTTATTTCACTTAGCACAGCACTCTCCAGTTCCATCCATATGTTGTGAAAGATTTTTTTTCATTTTTCTTTTTATTTTTCTTATATTTTTATTACCATTAATCCCCCATATACCCATTTTACCCCTGTAATCACCACACTGTTCATGTTTATGAGTCATTTTCTCTTGTTGCTTGATTCTTCTACTTCTAAGGCCTACCTCTCAAACCTGTCAGCTTGCTATTTATGAATCTGTCTCTATTTTGCTTGTTGGTTCAGTTTGTTCATTAGATTTCACATATGAGTGAACTCATATGGTATTTGTTGTTATATGACTGGCTTATTTCACTTAACATAATATTCTCTGGGTCCATTCATGATGTTGCAAAAAATAACTTTTTCATTTTTATTGCTGACTAGTATTTCATTGTGTAGATGTCCTATAGTTGTATATTCCTCTCATCTACTGATGGACATAGCTGCTTCCATATCTTGGCAACTGTAAATAAAGCTGGAGTGAACATAGGGGTGCTTATGTTTTCTCAAATTAGTGTTTTGTTCCTTTACATAAATGTTCAGAAGTGGAACTGTTAGGTCATAGGAAGTTCCATTTCTAATTTTTTGAGGTAACTTCATACTGTTGCACAGTGGCTGCACTAGTCTGCATTCCCATCAACAGTGCAAAAAAACTCCATTTTCTCTACATCCTTGCCAGCAATTGCTTTTGGTTGATTTATTGATGGTAGTCATTCTGACAGATGTGAAATGATATCTCATTGTGGTTTTAATTTGCATTTTTCTGATGATTAGAGATGTTGAGCATCTTTTCATATGTCTATTGGCCATCTGTATGTCTTCTTTGGAGAAATGTCTATTCAGGCCCTTTGCCCAATTTTTAACTGGATATTTTTTTGATGTTGAGTTTTATAATTTGTTTATTAATTTTGTATATTTACCACTTATCAGATGAATCTGCAAATTGGTTCTCCCATTCAGTGTATTATCTGTTTACTTTGTTGATTATTTCCTTTGCCTTGCAATTTTTTTTTTCATTTGATGCAGTCCCAGTTATTTATTTTTCCTTTTGTTTCTCTTGTCTGAGAAGATACAAGGGGAAACCCCCCAAAATGGATTATTTTCTGGCGGGCCCCTTGTTGTACAGGCTTCCCACGCTAAATGAGTATTCTAAAAACCCTCTATATCAATGTACCACAATGTCTCACTGGCATTGTGAGAGACTGCATTAGCTTCAGTTAAATTTTTTTGAAGACTCTCTTAATGCCTTTACCCATTTCATGATGGTGATATATGAGTGCACCTGCCTATACCACATGAGTACTCAGCAGTTTTTGACTCAAAACAGCATGACTCCCATGCCTCACCCTACCTATTCACCTGATCTTTTTTTTCAATAAGGACAAAAAAAAAAAAGTCCTCAAAGGGAAATGTTCTGCTGATGTGGAAGAGGTAAAACAAAAAGTGGCAGAACTAAAATGCCTAAAAAGTAACAAGTTAAAAATGGTTTTTAGCAATGAAAAAAATGTCTTGATAGGTGTATTGCATAAGAAAGAGATGTACTTTGAAAATGAATGAAGTTTAAACATGTAAGAATAAATACACACATTTTAATAAACAAAATTATTTTTGCAGTATTTATATATCAGAAAAATTATTGCTATGAGCAATGTGTGAGATTTTATTGCCTATGTTTTCTGCTAGGATTTTTATGGTTTGGGGTATAACATTTAAGTCTTTAATGCATTTTGAACTTATTCTTATGTGTGGCATAAGAAGATGATCTAGTTTTAATTTTCTGCAAGTGTCTGTCCCATTTTCCCAATACCATTTAATGAATAAACTATCTTTATCCCATTATACATACTTCCTTCCTCAGTTAAATGTTAATTGACTATAAAGGAGTGGCTTTATTTCTGAGGTCTCTGTTCTGTTCTGTAGATCTATGTGTCAGTTTTTATGCCAGTACCATGCTGTTTTGATTACAGTAGACTTGCAGTATAGTTTGATGTCTGGTATTATGGTTCCTCCTACCTTATTCTTTCTCAAGATGGCTGTGGCTATTTGTGGGCATTTTTGGCTCCATATAAAATTTTGCAGTATTTTTTTTATATCTGTGAAGTATGTCATTGGTATTTTAATTGGAATTGCATTGAATCTATAGATTGCTTTGGGTAGTATGGACATTTTAATGATGTTAATTCTTCTCATCCATGAACATGGTATATGCTTTCATTATTTGTATCTACCTTAATTTCCTTCTTCAATGTTCTGTAGTTTTCTGAGTCCAGGTCTTTTACCTCCTTGGTTAAGTTTATTCCTAAGTACTTTATTTTTCTTGTTGCTATGGTAAATGGGATTTGTTTTGTAGGTCCTATCTCTAATGTTTCATTATTGGTATACAAAAATGCTTATGATTTCTGAATATTGACTTTATATCCAGCTGTTTTGCTAACTTTACTTATTAGGTTGAGTAAGTTTTTGGTGGAGTCTATTGTGTTTTGGATGTACACTATCATATCATCTGCAAATAATGACAGTTTGACTTCCTCCTTTCCAATTTGGATACCTTTCATTCCTTTTTCTTCTCTGATAGCTAAGGCTAGAACTTCCAAAACGATGTTGAACAGAAGTGGAGAAAGTAGACAGTCTTGTCTTGTTCCTGATTTTAGGGAGAAAGCTTTTAGTTTTTGCCCATTGAGTATGATAATGGCTTCAGGTTTCTCCTATATAGCCTTTATTATGTTGAGGTATGCTCCCTCTATTCCCATTTTGCTGAATGTTTTTATCATAAATGGTTGCTGTGCTTTATCAATACTTTTTCAGCCTCTATTGATATGATCATATGTTTTTTTTCTTTCATTTGGCTTATGTGGTGTATTACATTTATTCATTTGTGAATGTTACACCATCCTTGCATCCAGGGGATGAAACCCACTTGATCATGGTGTATGATCTTTGTAATGTATTGCTGGATCCGGTTGGCCAGTATTTTGTTGAGAATCTTAGCATCTATGTTTATCAGCAATATTGGCCTCTAGTTTTCTTTCTTTCTTGTGTCTTGACCTGGTTTGGGGATTGAAATAATACTGGCCACATATAAAGCATTTGGGAGTCTTCCCTCTTCTTGAATTTATTGGAATAATTTGAGAAGGATAGGAGTTAGCGCTTCTCTAAATGTTTGGTAAAATTTGCCTGTGTTGCCATCTGTCCTTATACTTTTGTGTGTTGGGTGCTGGGAGCTGGGAGGTGTTTCTCTTTCTTTCTTTCTTTCTTTTGTAAAATTGCTTCAGTTTCACTCCTTGTTTTTGGTCTCTTCAGGCTTTCTTCTACTCACTCTGGGGTTTGTTTGTTGTGGTTCCTCCAGTTCTTACCTATTTGAGGTTAGGTTGTTTATTTGATCTTCTTCTAACCTTTTTAGATAGGCCTGCATTGCTTTGCACTTTCCAGTCGGGACTGCCTTCACTGTGTTACATAGGTTTTGTGCTATTGCGTGTTCCAGAAAGTTTTTTATTTCTTCCTTTATCTCATTGTTAACCAAATGTTACTTAATAGCATGTTATTCAATCTGCATGAATTTGAGTGTTTTGGTTTTTTTCCCTTGGGGTCGGTTTCTAGTTTCAAGCTGTTCTTATTTGAGAAGATGCTTGGTATGATTTTAATTTTCTTGAATTTATGGAGACATGTTTGTTGTTCTACTATGTATTTTACCTTTGAAAATGTTCCATGTGAATTTTTAGAGAAAGTGTATTTTATTTCCTTGGGGTAAAATGTTATATATATATATATCCATGTGATCTAGAGTATTATTCAATGACATAGCATCCTTGATGTATTTTTGCTTGGAAGGTCTATTGCTGATAATGGGGTGTCAAATCCACTACTACGTGTGTGTTCCTATTGATATTCTACTTGAATTCTTCCAAAATGTTTTTTATATATTCGGATGCTCCTATATTGGATGTATATATGTTTACAAGGGTCATGTCTTCTCGATGGGTTATTTCTTTATGTATTCATTTTTGTCTCTTTGTATTGCTTTCGTTGTGAAGTCTATTTTGTCTGATGTAATTATTGCTACCATAGCTTCTTTTTCAAGTTTATTTGCTTAAAATATATTTTTCCATCCCTTCACTTTCAGTCTGTGTAGATCTTTGGTTTTGAGGTGGGTCTCTTGTAGACATAGTATATGTGGGTCCCATTTTCTTATCCATTCAGCTACCCTATGTCACCTATTGATGCATTTTATCCATTTACATTTAAGGTTATTATGATAGATACTTATTCATTGTATTTTTCCCTTTGTATCTGTGTACCCCCTCCCTTTTTCCTCTTTTGCAGTCCCTTTAGCATCTCTTGCAATGTTTGTTTGGTGGTGATGTATTCTTTTAGCTTTCTTTTGTCTTGGAAACTTCTTATTTTACCTATTATTTTGAATGACAGCTTTCCTGGGTAGAGTAGTATTGATTGTAGGCCTTTGCTTTTTATTGCTTGGGATATTTTTTGCCATTTTCTTCTGCCTTATAGTGTTTCTATTCAGAAAATCAGCTGATAACCTTATTGAAGCTCCTGCATATGTTATTAGCTATTTTTCTCTTTCTGCCTTTAGGATTCTCTCTTTGTCTTTGACTGTTGCCATTTTAATTATGATGTGTCTTGGAGTGGGCTTCTTTGTGTTCATCTTCATTGGGACCCTCTGCGCTTCCTGCACTTGCATCAATTCTCTCACCAGTTCATGTAGTTTTCTGTCATTACTTTTTCAAACAGGTTTTCTATCCCCTTGTTACTCTTTTTCTCTTTCTGGTATCCCTATGATACAGATATTATTATATTTCAGTTTATCTTCAGCTCTCTTAACACCTCCATTCCTCTCCTTTCTTAATTTTGTTTTGTTGCACTGGGATTTTTTTTTTTTTCTGCATTTTTCTCCAATTCACTGATCCAAGCTTCTACTTCTTTTAGCCTGCTTCTTATTCCTTCTACTGTGTTCTTCACTTTGGAAGTTTTATTCATCTCTTTTGGCTATTACTGATATTTTATATTTATGTCCTTTTCAATGCTGATGTAGTTCTCAGTAAGTTCCTTGTAGCTTCCCTGGAGTTCTTTGTAGTTTTCTTTGAACTTGCTGAGCTCATTGATCTTCCTTATAAACATTATTTTGAATTCCATGTCTGATAATTTTCTTGTCTCTATTTTAGCAGTCTTCCTGGAGGTTCCTCCTTTCTATTTGGTGAGGTATTCTCGCCCCCCCCCCCCTTTAGATGCTTCTGCTTATTTGTTTCTTTCTTAATCTGTTTTACTGTCTGTCTTTGTGGTGTGGACTTTCTTGGTCAGAGTCCCGTGGGATTCAGTAGTACAGTCTCCTAAATTTTCTGAACTTGCTCCTCTCATAATTTATGCCAATTATTTAGGTTTCCTGGTTGTATCTTGGATTTGGTTGATGTGTTGTTCATTTGTTGTTCCTTTTCTCTGTCTAGCTGATAGTCACTCTTTCCACCACTTCTCAGATATTTATATCGAGCTGCTACTAAAACAGAACTACCAGTCCAGGCAAAATAACCACATTATTACAGATATTCCCCCACCCTCAACCACACTCAGATGTAAATGAGCCAATATTAATAAAGATGTAAATGGAATAAGACTATTATTAAAGAGGAAAAACAACTGAGGTGACTAAATTATGAATTATTTTTGAGGGGTGTGAAGGAGGAGCAAGAAGTGGCAGGGTAATGACAGAAAGGACAGAAAGAAAGCAAAATTTAAAATGGGGGGGAAAAAAGATACAAAACACTATTTCTGTGATATGTTTCCCAAAAACAGCATTCCAGAGTAAAATAAGTATTAAAGAAGAAAAAAACTGCTTAATTTGCTACAATATATCTAAAATACTATCATTAACATGTAATTATTATATAAGCTATTGGCATATTTTAAATTTTTGTATTAACTCTTCAAAATCCAGTATGTACTTTAAATATGTGTAAAAATATGTGTGTGTGTAAATGTATTTTTGCATATGTTTGGTAATATTGCAATTCACATTACTTAAAAGAGTAATTAAAAATAAAGAAGTAATTTCATTTTGGGTAGAGTAGAAAATATACCTCTGAGCAAGTGGTATACTCTTTTCTCTGAGTGAACATGATGACTTCCACTCTCACATTTTTCTAATATTTACTCTGTAAATGAGCCATGTGAGCCCCTGCTACTCTTCTGAATAAGCTTCCAGGCATTACCTACATGCTGTGTTTCTATGGAGGAGTTACAGCAATCTCTGCTAAAAAAAAAAAAAAAAAAAAAAAAAACTGGTGCTTCTATGGATAAGGCATAAATGCAACAAAGTGTGTGTGGCTGTAAAAGAAAAGAAAAAAAGAAAGAAAAATTTAACTCTTACATAAAAATTGGGGGAAAGAATAAGAATGCAGCAAGAAAGGGCTGCATTAAGCCTAATATTAAGCCTAATATAGTATAGAAAAGTATATGTTAAGGATTAATAGTTCATGTAGCTCTGGGTGTAATTGAGGTGCTTGACATTAGCAGCAATCCATTTCCTGAGTCTGCCTCTTTTTCTTGGTCAGGTCTCTGCAGTCTATAGTCTAGCTGGTCTTGGAGTGGCAGGGCCTATGATTGTCACAGTCAGGGCTGATTCTGAGTGTCAGCCCCTAGGTAGGCTGGGCCTCCAGTAGCCTAGCTGGGTTTTAGGGCTGCTGTTGTTCTGGGGCCCTCCCTTTTCTTCCATTTGAAGTCCAGCAGGGCACCCCCTCCAACTCCTGGTGGAGGTTCCTGCCTTTGATGGGCACCTGGCACCCCTGCAAGGCAGCCTGCAACCTCACTGGCTCCTGCGATGACTGGCTCTGCCCCCACAGCTCCCAGAGGAAGCAGCCCCCGTTTGCCAACAGTACCCGGGGTCTGCCAACACTGCCCAGCAGCCCCAGGTGAGGGCCAATCCTCCAAGCAGATCAGCTGTCCAAGGAGTCTTTCACGCCACCTCTGTGATGCGGGCCCTCCCAGTCCGTGTCTGCAGTGAGGCCTTTGTTGCTGGCAATGGGCGGCGGGTCAGTTGCCCCATCTCCAAGTTCCTGGCTGGCAGTTTGGAGTTCCGCAGGAGCCTCGGGGCCTGTGTGGGTGCACAGGGCTGGGCCTCCCCCCTTGCAGGGGCTTCAAGCTGCTGTTTCCTTGGTGGCCCAGCAGCACCATTTTCGGCCCTCTTGCCGCCCTGGCCAGTGCACTTCCCTGCTGCCCAACTCCTGCTCCCCGCAGGGCTCTCCTCCTCCACCTCTGACCCAGTGAGGAGCTTCCTCTCCCTGTTGCTGGTGCAAGGTTCTCACACAGTCCCTCCCCTGCAGGAGTTCAATTCCTTGTTCCCTCCGGCATTTGCCCTTGCTGCCCACACTTCACTGTTCAGATTTCTAGTCGCCAGGGAGCCTGGAGCTGGCTTCAGTTAAAGAATCCCCTCTGGGTAGAGCCGCCACTGCCCAGAGCCAACCTTGGCCACCTGGCAGGTTTGGAACTGTCTCACCTGCTCTCCTGTAGGTCTCTGCTGCCTCTGGGCTGTGCTCCCCTGAGTCCAGACACTGACCGCTCCAATTCTTAGGGACCTGAAGACATCTCGCGCTCCCTATTCTATCCTCCAGCTGCTCTGGTACTTGAGAACACCATCAGCACTGCTCTCTACTCTTTCACCATCTTTGATCCCCTTGATTAGTTCTTTAGAAGGGAATAACACTCCAGAATTATATAGTGATGTTTATTTTGGAGGAGGACCTTTATTTTCACTTTCAGAATGTTCTTGACCATGAAAAAATAACAAGGATTATGATGATCATTAAGCCACATGCAGCCAAGTCTATCCCTATGTATTCCATAAATTAGTGCCCAAAGGGAAAGGAAGCAGAGGAGCCCACCACAGTGACTCATCTCTAGAAAGATGCTCCTTCTGCAGTCACACTCAGCAAGGATGTGGACAGATGTGTGAGGCTCTTAATTACAATCTAGGTTAAAGAACATGTTTTTTTCTTAGACTCTATGTAACAGCTAAATGAGGTGAGGTAATCAGATCAGGAAGTGTCTTGAGGTGGGGGAACATTCCCACTGGATATATATTGTTGATGAAACAAGTCTGCTCCAAAATCAGAGCACCTAATGGTGGAAAGCAAAACCTTTATTATAAGACAACTGTTGGGTGGGGTGGGGGTTAAAATCCTGGCTACAGGCTTTCAGGCATATATTATCTTCATTCTGAGCCTTAATGTTTCCATTTGTTAAAAGAACTTAGTTTCTTCCTCTGAGAAATAACATGTAAAATGTCTAGCCCAAAGAAAGTATTAATAATTGCTGTCACTTTTATTATTACCTCAAAGTTAATTCATTAGGTTGATGGTCTTTTCTATTTGTACGTAATATTAAAATATAAAATATTTATTCTTGTAATATATATTTCTTAGGCAATTATTATGTACCAATCTCAGAACTAGTTCTAGATTATAGAAAAAAATTAAGGCCTAAATCCTATATTCAAAGAGCTGGCAATATATGTAGAAGAAAAAAATGCATGTATGTAATTACCTGCATGAGAACAGCAACAATAACCTGGGGTCACAAAACATGCCAGTAGTTGTGGTATGTGGGCTCTAGACTTCTACATTGACCAACATATAGATTTTTAACCCTCACAATAATCACCAAATTATGCACTATTATCTGCACTTTATAGATGAAGATTCTAACAGGGTCATCCAGCAAGCACAAGCAGCAGTGCAATTTGGAACAAGATTTGCCACAAGCCTAATGCAGAGCAGAGGCAATCTGGAACATCTTCTTCCACCAGTTTAGGGATAAAGTTACAGACTGGGATCTGTGATTGCTTCTTGGGCCTATGCAGTTTTATCAAAGGCTCTCCCACCTGTCCTTAAACCCCAGAAATACGTACTGTAGTAGATACCAACCAGTTCCCTCACCATCTCTCAGAATGGGCATGAGAAGAACTCCAATCTGGCTTTATTCAAGGGATATGAACACACAGTGAGTCTAATCTGGAGAATATGCCTCAGTCACTATGCACCAGCTTAGAGGGTGGGTCTCCAGGAAGGCAAACCCCAGCCTGAAGGACCTGGGAGGTCCAGACAAGTCAGAACATGCCTTGGTCTCAGCTGGTTCTCCTCAGCCTAGAAGAGTTTTCTTAACTAAAAGATTGTGTTCCTTTTCTACAACTAGGGAAGTTATCCCTCAGCCTCCCAAGTATCATTTTGCAAAGTCCCATTCATGAAAGGTGTTTCATATCATTATCTAAAGGAAGAGGTGGGTTTTGTTCTTTTGTATGCTCACTTGCAATCCAGAGAATTATGGTGCAAGTGGTGCCTTAGCAATAGTCCAGGCGATCTTCCCAAAGGTCTTTTTTCCACTCAGACCCTCAGTATTCACTTTGCAAAGCAGGCACCTGCTTTCTGAACACCTTGAATGTTTTAAACCTAAATCTTCCTATGACTTCTGCCTTTTAGGTCTGCCTGAGCAATTACTCCCAGCTTTCCATGAGTGTCTTTAGAGAAGGAAACCATGTCTCTGCAAAGTCTTTTCCTCTTCCAAGATGAATAACTCAAGCTCCTTTACAATTGTCTCCCTGGAGAAGGCATCTGCTCCTGGATTGCTCATGGGTCTTCAGGAGAGCCATATCAGGATCTGCTGGTGCTGCCAGGGTTGTATCTTTCTTGGCCATAGGGAAGTCCTGGCTCTCCAAGACTCACCAAGTACTTAACAAGAGCCCCAGAGTGTTTTCTTAGGCACTCATCTTCCTTGCTATGGTATAAAATGGATTTCTGGAACCTAATTTTAGAATTTTCCATTTACTTCCAGGAACCTATATTTTGGCTCAATTTACATTTTTTAAAATTTATAATATTTCAAATTATAATTCTGTTTTTCAGTCCACATATGCCTTCATATTTATGTTATTATAATGTTAAACAAATGTCTTCCATGGTGTCATTCAATCAATTGATTAAATATCAATGAGGATAAGTTCAGTGGTCATCCATTAGAGACAACCCCAGAGTGACAGTGCTAATATTTAATGTTCTTTGATGCAGTTGTCTCCAGAAGTAGTTAAACTAATAATTGGTTCCAAAAAACCTCTGAGAGCCAGACCTACAGCACTTGCCTTCATTTCAATGTTTCCTGTCCCCAGCAATAGAGCCCCTGGGTTCTTGTCCTTAGTTTTTCAGACCCACTACCCTGGATCAGCAGTTTCTATCATGATGATCTAGAGTCCAGCTCCAACTCTGAACCCAAGAGCCCTGACCATCTCCTACTTGGCACAGCTCTATAAAATAGGCAGTTTCATTGTTGTTGTTTTTATCTTGCTGTAAGGGGCACACAACCTCTTTCCAATTCTTTTTGGCAGACTAGAAAAAATCATTGTGTATGTGTAAACTGTGTAAAGCCAGAAGGCCTGAGTTCCCCTACCAAGCAGGGCTCCTCCCATCCTTCTTTTCATAGCTAATTTAGTTAAGTGTTTAAACAATGTAAATCTGGCAGCTCTCCTCTGTTGAAGCTGTGAGACTGAGGACAGCTATGGTCAGGCTCCCAGCTCTTCAATACAGCCTACACCAGCTTTCCTGAAATAGCAAAACTCACTTCCACCCATGTTTCCCTGGAATAACCCCAGGGGAAGAATACTCCATTTCCTATACCCAGACAGCTTTATTTATTACCATCTAATCAGTCCATATTTGGAGGAAAAAAACATGTGGCATGAAACCAAGTGGTTGTAAATAACTAATGTAAGTGTTTAAATTAAAAGAAACTCTCAGTAAGATTGTGTATGTATGTAAATCAGCATGCACTTCTCAGACAAGTAGTATATCAGTTCAAGTCCATTCTCTGACATTCAGGGTGACCCTGAGGAGCATGCCTTGGGCAACCTCCAGGATCCCGACAGCTGAGCCCTTCAGCACCATTCTTCTCAGTCAGGTTTGACTCACCTTGATGAGAATAGGTAAAGAGTTCAACTCCTTAAAAGCCTGCCAATGAGTCATTAGTTATAACGGCTCCATTGTAATGGAAACCATGCAGCCTGCTAAAGGACCTCTTTCTATAATTTTTCTGAATTATCTAATTATTAAGAGCAGTCTTCTCACTTTGCATCAAATGATTTTTTCTCTGCTGGCACAGGGTCCCTTCATTTTACTTTCTCCTGGCAGGCATGCAGAGTCTTAGTGGCTTTTCCTTTTAGGTGCATGTTGCTTGTACCTGGATAACATGTTCCAGAGGTCATGTAAAACCTAATCTGATTTGCAACACACTAGCACTATTCAGTATTTAAGGTCTCTTGAGTGTGTTTCAGCAGTGAAGAATCACTTTATAAATCACATTATAATCACTCTATAAAGTAGCATGTGTGTTCTTGTAATTTTTCTCAAAATGAGACCTTTCCTTCCCTAAATTATACAGCTAATATCTCCAAAGCAGCATAGGATCCACAGAAAATATCATTCTTGACAAAGCCCTTCTGGAATGTATCATTTTCATTTCATGGTAGCAGCCCTCTGAGGTGTGTAAGTCTGAAATCCAAAGCCAGAGTAAGAATCAGTAAAAGTTGTTGTGTTGGAAATGAAAACTATTTATTTTCTCAAGAGACACTAACTAGATTTTGGTTCCATCATTGGCTGGACAGTCTACAGTTATCATCTGGACAAAGAACAAGTTTGGGAGTCAGAAAATGGTACAGTACACAATTTACCAAAATCTAGTTTCTTTTCTTTTTTTCTTTTTTTGAATGCATGGCTAAAGCCTCTCCTCACCTCACCATCTGTGGCATATTGCAGAAGGACATGCCCATAGCAGTCTAGGTCTTGCCATTATAAAATATAATGGCAAAAAATAAAATATAATGGCAAGAACAACCGTTTGAGAATTTCTAAATGCTAGGGGTCTAGGGAACCACCAAACACTTGGACCCCCTGGTAGAATTTTATTTGCTAGTTGGAGAATCTAATAAGATATTCTTTATGATCAATTTAAATAACTCAAGAAAGTTGTCTATTTTTCTCAATATGCTCACGTGGGGCATGTACTTTGGGGCTTGTATATACATACATACAAGAAAATGCCACCCTGCTGCACTAGGCTCTGAACACCCATCCTGACCAAGTACAGGATCTAAGGATGCCATAATTGACAAATAAATATGCTGGGCACCCAGTTAAATTTGAATTTCAGGTGAACACTAAATAACTGTTTAGTATAAGAATGTCATTTGTATTGCTAAGCATCTTACATTTTTGCACCACAATCTGTTTTTCCTCACAATTCCATAGGCAAAAAGGAGTGTGATGCACACATTATCTGCTTGATTTCTGAATTTTTTTCTTGAAATTAAAATAAATAATCATGATAAGTTGAGATAATAAAAATTTTTATTAATTTTGTTTAGTATCAGGAAAACTCAAGTCTTTCTTTAGCTGGTAAGTTTCCCCAAAACAGTTTTTTTTTTTTTTTTTTTTTCTATTGATGGTCCCACTTTTATTGGTTCTTTTTCTGAAATTCCTAATATTTATCTAGTAAATGTTTCTCTTATTCATGTTTTCATATATGTTTGCCCTTTTATATTTCTTTACCTGAATTTTGGAATTTCAAAGGTGACTTGTGTTCTGGCAAGCCTGTTTTCTATAGGGTTCATCTTGCTGTTCACATCCTTCATTTCAATTTGAAACAAGCATTTACAATACCTCCATTCCAGTTTCCCTAAACTATTTGTTTTTCTCTTTATGGTTCTCTGCTTGAATTTCATAGCAGATATGCTCTTTTGAAGTTTGATGAAAACATGAATGAGGAGTGTTCACCTTTCTGGCAGAAACTATATTTCATAGGAAAATATTTTCTGATTCCATAGAGTAGTCCTTTTGAACTGTGCTATCTCTTCATTTGCTTGGCTATTTTTCTCTGTGTGCCCATCATTACAAAGGGATAAGTAGCTAATATCCCAGTCTGAATTATTCCAACCCAGAGGAAGGAGAAGAAAGAGAAGACAGGGTTAGATTTACTACAGTTACCTGCTAAATTCAGTGTTGGAGGAGGAAAAGGCAAATAGTCTGAGGCAGCTCTTCAGAACTGCTGCTTCTTCCTTTTACTTCTTCCCTAGGTTTGATAGGTATGTGGTGTTTTCTGGGAAAGTGTCCTTTTCTTTGCCAAGTACCAGCCAAGAGTCACTCCTGTCCTTGACTTAGGCCTGTCATCAACAAAACATGCTATCTGGGGGTTAGTGTCACAGCAAGTTTATGAACTGAATGGCATTGTTTCCATTTACTGAATCCCTAATTCTCCCAGTCCTCTACCCTACAGCACACTGCTAGGCAAAACTACCAGGCACTGGAGGGACCTTTCTGGCCTTTCCTGCAAGTACTCCCCAGAACTACACATATTCATGGTACTCATCGACAAGAAACTTCTTGAAAAACCTCAGTCATGCTCTCCTGCTTAGATTTTTCCATTTTTATAATAACTGAACATGTTTGATGAAATTTGCCTAGGGTAATTTCCCAATTTTGCTGAATATTCATCCTAGAAACTAAAAGTCTTTTTTTCATTAAAAAAATGTATATAAAACACTGTGTAAACTTATTTTAATTTATCACCTATTCTATGGTACACACAGAGTGGAATAAAAGTAGGTTTACAGTTGGGAGTACGTGAAACATAGGGTCTATTCTTGTATTAGTATGCATTAATTATTGTATTGTTTTTCATACAAGTAGCCATAAACCTATTTCTGGCCCACCCTGTGTTGTTCAATTTAACAATGAGTCCCATTGTTAAATTTATTCTCAATACAAAAAGCAGCCCCAGATTATCAAACCTGCAAGTTGGTCAATGTTCCTTCTACAGGTTTCTGGTGAGATGTCTTGCAGATAACATTTTAAGTAGGAAACAATTGTGATTTCATTCCATGATAGGCAAATTGCAAGAAAATACTAAATCAAGTATCAATAGAGTTCTTAAAGAAAGTTGCTGCTGATTTATGATAGTAGTTACAACAATACTGCTGAACTGAGTTATGTTTCACATTATATCAGAGAACAACCAGCCCTCCTGACCCAATGTTGCAGGCAAATCAGAAATGCCCCATCATGTTAACTCCCTAAGTCTGGAAAAATAATTTGTGTTTTTCTCCTGCACATCATATTCCCTGAATACTTAGTGGCATTTTAGAGAGTGATATACAGCCTAGACTAGGGTAGAGCCAGAATAGATAAGGGCAGTGGTGTGGGATGGGGACTCAGGATAAGAAAGACTAATCAGCAGAAGTTCACCAAGAGCCAGTGAAAGGTTTGTATTATCTTTGAGGATTTATCACAGATTTTAGAGAAAGGTCAGCAGCGTACTCTTCCAGATGTTTGAGTTGCCTGGCACTCTCAACAGAAAGTGTGTGTGTGTGTGTGTGTGTGTGTGTGTTACTGCATTTCTTATATTTTACTACTGGAGCTTTAACAGAAGTATGATCCAAGTCACATATGTAATTTTCTACCAGCCATGTTAAAAATGTAAACATGAACTTTAAAATGATTTTAAAATGGAACCCTGGTTCATGGCTCAGTGGATAGGCATCAACCTGTAAACCCAAAGGTTGCTGGTTCAATTCCCAGCAACACAACCAGGGTACATAATCAGGTTGCAAGCCAGGTCTCCAGCCAAGTCTGTGGCTGCAGGCAGGTGAAAGGCAACTATACATTGATGTTTCTCTCCCTTTTTTTCTCCCTCCTTGCCCTTCTCTTTCCAAAGATAATGAATAAAATCATTTTTTAAATCTTTTTAATGATTTAAAAATGTAATTTATTCAATCTAATAGATTCAAAATATTATCTGTTCAACACATAGAATGCATAAAAATTACTAATGAAGCAGTAAAAAATACTTTTATACCAGGTGTTTAGAAACTGTTATGTATTTGACACTCACTCACTGTAGGTCTTCCTATGGACTAGCCATACTTCTTAGTCTCAATACCACATGAGCTAGCATGTGAGATGGGGCAGGCTGAACAAGGAAGAAAATCACCACATCAGTTCTAACTCATTCAACTCTGCTCAAGTCTTTGTGTCTCCTTAAACCTGAAGCTATCGTTCCTCTTTTTGAAGACACCCCAAAATACTCCTCTCAAAAGTCCCACACCTGGGTGGGGAGGGAGACAGAGGGGAGCAAAAAAGGGGATGAATGTAATACAACAACAATAAAATTAAAAAAAAAAAAAAAAAAGTCCCACACCTATCAGCTCCTCGAACAATGGTGCATGAAGCATCACTCCTTGGGCTGTTACACCAGCCTTCCAAGCAAAACATTTATTATTAGAAACCCCAAAACCTGAAAAATCCATGTGTAAAAGAACCTTGACATGCCAGCACTGCATTTGGACTTTCAGAGGAAACCCTTCTTTCGCCTTTGATCTTCACTGCCCCTTCAAACCTTTGTCTTGCTATTGTTTCTTACCAGATGTTCTGTTTTCCTCCCTGGTCTCCCTTTCCAGATTGAGTAGGATGGTGGGGTCTCCTGGGGTATTTCTTCATCCTGTCCTGAGGAAGATGGGTGTAGAAGGGAAGTAAGCAAGGTGAAGTCAGCCCTCCCTTTGCTGGCAGTCATTCCTACAACAGAAAGTCTGAAGCTGGACCAGCTCATCTACATAAACAAAATACAAGAATGGAGCAACTCCCTGAAATGGTTCTCCAGAGAGGAGGCAAATGCCCACAGCTGGGGCAGGTTGTACACACAAGTGAAGTTGCCCAGATGTCAGATGAAATTGGTGGGAACTGGAAAATGCAGTCCATACCTAGAGCATTTCACTTATTTTTAACCCTAGAAACTAGACAGAGTGCCAGAGTCTTTAATTTGTGGTCCCTACCATAGGGACATGTCCTGGGATCCCCTTCACAGGATGGCAGTAGAGATATGATAAACTGCTGTTTTGTATCGTATCTGTCTGTCCAGAGATAGAAGAAAAAGAAAGGGAGAGAGAGAGAGAGAGAGAGAGAGAGAGAGAGAGAGAGAGAGAGAGAGAGAGAGAGAGAAAGAGAAAGAAAGAGAAAGAAAGAAAGAAAGAAAGAAAGAAAGAAAGAAAGAAAGAAAGAAAGAAAAAAGAAAGAAAGAAAGAAAGTAGAAAGGAAGGAAGAAAGAAAGTAGAAAGGAAGGAAGGAAGGAAGGAGAGGTGGGAGGGAGGAAAGAGGAAGAGAGGGAGAAAGGAAGGAGGAAGGGAGAAATAAGGTGCTGCGACATCTGTAACAGGATAATATCAATCATTTAATATTTGAACAACACTTTACAGTTCAAAGTGATTCATGTATATCCTATGTTCCTCAATTTGACACTGTGAGAAATATACGTAGACATTAATAGTCCCATTTCTCAGATGGAAATAAATGAATGGGCCATTGAGAAAATGGTCTGTAAATCACAATGTGATTGGCCTTTTAAAGGCATAAAGTACAGAGGCCTCTGATGTGAAGGCATGAATTTACTCTAGAGGTGAATCATAGGACACATGTGGACCAAAAGATGGGAGAGAAATCCCATGAGGGTTTGTCCACTGGTGAAGTAAGTAGAGTCCAGTGGTCTAGGATATACTGAGACATTCTCTCTCAGGTGAAGGGAGCACATGGTGTTTCCTAGGCCTTATGAATTTTGGATACACACTTACAAGTACTGATTTGACCCATTTATCAGATGACCCTATAAGCTTCCAATTTTGAGTGGGGCTCAGGAAAAAAAAAAAAAAAAAAAAAAGACACCACAAGCCCAGCCCTCTGCCCTGCCACTTGGGCATTTTAGCATCTGGTGGAACAGAACTCTGCTGCATCTCCAGAACGCCCCAGAAGCAGAACTGGATCACAAACATCTAGGGGTTTGAACAGGGCTACCTCCTCTATGGTAAAAGCTACTCACTATTTTAAAACCAGTTCTGGGCATGTCACTGGACCATGGTAAATTGAGCTCTAGCCAGGGGAAAACAAGTGACCACACAGCCAAGTTTGGATGGAATCAGATGTCCTCCTATGTCATGAGTGTGGGTGGCCTTGCTACAATGCTTTGTACAAAGGAACTGGTATAGTCATAGTCTTGCCTATGCAGGCCCAAAAGAAGAAAACATTGCAAAAACTGATGTCCCAGTCTCCCATGTAATGTGGCTGTTGTGCTGACATCTCTCCTTCAGCTCACACCTTGGACTTGTGGAGCTTTCCTAAAGCCAAGTGCCAAAGAAGGGAAGAACTAGGGATGGTCCCACATGAGTGGGCATGACAAGTTGATGTTAACTAGATTGCTGCTGTACTCTAGTCCACCCACGGTTTCTTAGAGGACAGAAAAATGAAAACCTGGGTGAGTGAAGCTACGAGCAATACACGTGGCTGATGCATTTGTATGAAGAAAAAGTAGTCAGAAATATTAAGTACACAGACTATTGGAAAGAGCTGAATAGCTAGGTTGACAGGTCAGATGCCTATAACAAACTATTTTAAGATTGGGGATTATTTCATGGAATGACTATTGTAACTAATGCTGCAATGAACATAGGGGTATGTATATCTTTTATTTATAAGTGTTTTCATACATTGGGGATAAACATTCAGAAGAGGAATTACTAGATAATTTGAGGAACCTCGCAGTACATACAAATTCCATTTTCTCCACATCCTCTATAACACTTGTTACATTTTGTCTTTCTAATAATAGCCATTCTTACAGGTGTGAGGTGATATTATATTGTTGTATCAATTTGCATTCCCCTAAAAACTAGTAATATTAAACATGTTTTCAGAAATCTGATGGCCACACATAGGTCTTTCCTGGAAGTGTTTATTCAGGTTCTCTACCCATTTTTATTTTTAAATAAATTTGTATTTATTATTTCTAGCGGGACAGGAATGAAGAGAGGCAGATAGTAACAGGGACATCACTGTGTGGTTGCCCCTCACTTCCCTCCAGCTATGGAGCTGGTCAGAGACCTGGCAGGCAACCTGGTTATGTGTGCCCTGGCTAGGATCTACCCATTTCTTTCTTTCTTTCTTTCTTTTCTTTTCTTTTTTTTCTATGTATTTTTATTTTTATTTTTAAATTTTATTGTTGTTGTATTACATCCATCCCCTTTTTGCTCCCCTCT
>PVIW01015501.1:0-19637 GCA_004026585.1 Noctilio leporinus | reverse complement strand
ATATTTTTTGTCATAGAGTTGTTTGTAGTAATTTCTTACAATCTTTTGTATTTCTGAGGTATCAGTTGTGATTTCCCCTCTTTCAGTTCTGATTCTGTTTATTTGGGTCCTCTCTCTCTTTTTCTTGATGAGTCTGGATAAGGGCTTGTCAATTTTGTTTATTTTTTCAAAGAACCAGCTCCTGGTCCTATTGATTCTTCTAATTGTAGTTTGAATCTCTGAGTTATTTAGTTCTGCTCTGATCTTGATGATTTCCTTCCTTCTACTTGCTCTGGGCTTTGTTTGTTGTTGCTCCTCTAGTTCTTGAAGCTTTGTGGTCAGGTCATTTTTATAAACTTCTTGTAACCTTTTTTGGAAGGCCTGTATTGCTATAAATTTCCCCCTGAGAACTGCCTTTGCTGTATCCCATAGGTTTTGGGCTGTTGTGTGTTCATTGTCATTTGTTTCCAGGAACTTTTTGATTTCATATTTGATCTCATTGTTGACCCCTTCGTTGCTTAAAAGCATGTTATTCAGTCTCCAGGAGTTAGAAAATTTTTGGGTTTTTCCCTTGAATTTGGTTTCTAGTTTCAAGCCATTGTGATCTGAGAAGATACTTTGTATGATTTCAATTTTCCTGTATTTGTGGAGGCTTGTCTTGTGACATACCATGTGGTCTATCTTGGAGAATGATCAATGTGCATTTGAAAAGGATGTGTATTTTGCTTCTTTGGGGTAAAAGACTTTGTATACATAAGTTAGGTCCATTTCCTCTTGAGTGCTGTTCAATGGCACAACATCTCTGGGGATTTTTTGTTTGGAAGATCTGTCCATTATTGATAGTGGGGTATTAAAATCCCCTACTATGAGTGTGTTGCTGTCTATGTCTTTCTTAAAGTCTTCCAAGATTTTCCTTATATATTTTGAAGCTCCTATGTTGGTTGCGTATATGTTTATCAGAGTTATTTCTTCTTGATGGATTGTTCCCTTAAGTATTATGAAATGTCCATCTTTGTCCCTTTTTATGTCCTTCATTGTAAAATCTATTTTATCTGAAATCAGTATTGCTACTCCAGCTTTTTTTTCATGTCCATTTGCTTGATATATATTTTTTCATCCCTTCACTCTCATTCTGTGTCGATCTTTTGTTCTGAGGTGGGTCCCTTGAAGACAGCATATATGTGGGTCATGTTGTCTTATCCATTCGGCTACCCTATGTCTTTTGATTGGTGTATTCCATCCTTTTACATTTAAGGTTATTATTGGTTGATACTTATTCATTGCTATTTTCTCCCTTTGTGTCTGTATTCCTCTTTGGCTTTCTCTGTTTCTTCATTTTATTTGTTTATTTATTTTTATAGCAGACCCTTTAGCATTTCTTGCAATGCTGGTTTGGTAGAGATGTATTCTTTCAGTCTTTTTTTTATCTGGGAAGCTCCTTATTTCTCCTTCTATCTTGAATGAGAGCCTGGCTGGGTAGAGTATTCTTGGTTGCAGGCCTTTGTTTCCCATGACTTGAAGTACTTTTTGCCATTCCTTCTGGCTTGAATTGTTTCTGTTGAATAATCATTTGATAGCCTTATTGGAGCCCCTTTGTATGTTATTTGTCTTTTCTCTCTTGATGCTTTTAGGATTCTTTCCTTGTCTTTGAAATTAGCCATTTTAATAATAATTTGCCTTGGTGTTGGTCTGTTTGGGTTGATCCTCATTGGGACCCACTGTGCTTCCTGAACTGGATTCATGTTGTCACTCATCATGTCAGGGAAATTTTCTATCATGACTTTTTTGAACAGGTTTTCCATTCCTTGTTTCTCTTCTTCTTCTGGTATCCCTATGATACAGATGTTGTTACGTTTCATGTTGTCCTGCAGCTCTCTTAACCCCTCTTCAATCTTATTCAGCCTTTTTTTAATTTTCTTGTACTGTCTTGGAGTATTTGTCTACATTATCCTCCAACTCACTGATCAGGTCCTCTGCTTCCTCAAGCCTACTGTTGATTCCTTCTACTCTATTGTTCAATTCAGGAATTGTGCCTCCTGGCACTTATTGATCATTTCCATGTCCTTTTTCATGCTGTTGTAGTTCTCAGTAAGTTCCTTGTAACTTCCCTGGAGTTCTTTGTAATTTCCCTGGAGTTCTTCGTAATTTCCCTGGAGTTCTTTGTAGTTCTCCTGGAGTTGTTTACAGTTTTCTTTGATGTGGCTGAGCTCACTGAGCTTCTCTATCATCATTCTTTTGAATTCCTTATCTAATATTTCAGGTGCCTATGTTTCATTTTGTATTCTTTCTGGGGATTCTTCCTTTCCTTTTGGTGATGGACTGATTCTTTTTTCCCCATTTTCGGTGTGTGTTCTTGCTTGCTCTTTATTTATTTATTTATTTTTGTTCTTTCCTTGGGTTAACCTGCTTTGCTTCCTTGCCTTAGTTGAGCACCCTTCTGTGATAGGAGATTTGTGGAGCTCAATGTTGCCATCTCCCAGATTTTCTCCACTTGCTGTTCTTGGTGTGTCCTTTATTTGGGCTGTCTGGTTGTATTCTGGGCCTGCGGGCTTTTAGCAGAAAGAAAAGCAAAAACAAAAAACAAAAAACAACACCAAAAACAAACAAACAAAAAAAACCAAAAACAAAATACCAAACCAAACAAAAAAAAATTGCAAAAGGAAAAAAGAAATAAAAATAATAATAATAAGAAGAAAGGGTTTAGATGGTTGTTCACCCTTAATAATCCCTGACTGGTCCAGATGGAGCCTGTACCTGAGGGCTTTTAGCAGAGGAAAAAAGAAAAAATAAATAAAGAAAAAAAGGGAGAAAGTCACAAGAGAAAGAGAAATCAATATTAATAAAGAAAAGGTTTAGGTTTCTGTTCACCCTTTATGGTCTCTGTTTGGTCCAGGTGGAGCCAGGACCAGTGGGTTTTATCAGGGAGAAAAGAAAAAAGATAGAAAGAAAGAAAGAAAAAAGAAAGAAAGAAAAAAGAAATAAAAAAGGATGGGGGGAGAAAGTCACAAATAAAGAGAAATCAATATTAATAAAGAAAGGTTTTAGCTGTGTGTTCCCCCTTTATGATTTCTGATTGGTTCAGGTGGAGCCAGTGAACCTGTGGGCTTTACCAGGAAGAAAAGGAAAAGAAAAATTAAAAAAAAAACAAACCAAAAAAACAAAAGAGGAAGGAAGAAAAGAATAAAGAAAGGGTTTAGAAAGGCTGGGGAAGGGAGGAATACTTAGATTGAGGACTGGGAATGCGTTATAGCCACACAGTGAATAGACTTTAATTCAAGAGTAGGGGAGGGTTTTGGGTATTTAGGTGGATCAAGGTATGGGGGGATTAAGAATATCTGAGGAGTAACTTTTGCAAAGGATATTTTGGGGCTTCATAGTTCATATTGCTCTCGGTATAATTCAGGTGCTTGAGATTGGCAGCAATCCCTTTCCTGATGCTGCCTCTTTTTCTTGGTCAGGACTTTACAGTCTATAGTCTATATTGTAGCCGGTCTTGGCGCGTGGCAGGGCCTCTGATTGTCACAGCAGGGCTGATTCTGAGTGTCCGCCCCCAGGTAGGCTGGGCCTTCAACAGCCTGGCTGGGTTTTAGGGCTGCCGGTGTTCTGGAGCCGGCAGGCAGCCCCCTCCCACTCCTGGCGGAGTTTCCTGCCCAGGACACGCCCCCAGCACTTCTGCAGGGCAGCCTGCAACTTTGCTGGTCCCTGTGAGAACTGGCCCCACCCCCGCAGTTCCGGGAGGAGGCCAGGCCTGTCAGTCAACACTGTCTGGGGTCCGCCTACACTGTTCTGCCCTTCCGGGGCAGGCACCATGCCTCCAAGCCAACCAGCACTCCTCGGAGTCATTTACATGGCCTCTGTGATGAGCCCCTCCCAGGCATGGGCGGTGCGGCCTTTGTTTCCGGCAATGGTGGGTCAGTTACCCCCGCCACTAGTTCCGACTCGCTGGCTCCCCGTTTGGAGTTTCCCGAGGAGCCTGGGGGCCTGTGTGGTGGCGGTGGGCTGGGCCTCCCCCTCGCAGGGGCTTCTAGCTGCTGTTTTCCCGGTGGCCCAGCAGCTCCATTTTTTGTCCCTCTCGTCGCCCTGCTGGTACACTTCCCGCTCCCCCACTCCGGCTTCCCGCAGGACTCTTCTCCTCTGCCTCTAGCCCCGTGTGGAGCCTCCTCTCCCTGTTGCCAGAGTGAGTCTCTCACACAGTCCCTCCCCTGCAAGAGTTCAATTCCTCGTTCCCTACGGCATTTGCCCTCACTGCCCACACTTCACTGTTGAGACTTCCAGTCACCAGGGAGCCAGGAACTGGCCCCAGTCAGAGCTGCCCCTGCCCAGAGCCGACGGGCAGGTCGGTCGGGAATGACTCACCTACTGTCCTGCTGGCCTCCTCTGCCTCTGGGCTGTGCTCCCTTGTGTCCAGATGCTGCCTGTTCCAATCCCTAGGGTCCTGAAGACATCTCATGCTCCCTATCCTGTCCTCTAGCTGCTTTGGTACTCGAGAACACCATCAGCACTGCTCTCTACTCTGTCTCCATCTTCCCTCCCCTTTGCCCATTTTTAAATTGGGCTGTCTCTCTGGTGTTGAGACATATCAGTGCATTAGATATTTTGGATATCGAACTCTTGTCTGAGGTATCATGGGAAAGTATGTTTTCCCATGTGGTTGATTTCCTTTTCATATTGCTGATGTTTTGTGACTGAGCAGAAACTTTTTAGTTTGATGAGGTCCCATTTGTTTAGTTGTTTTTTATTTCCCTTGTCCTAGGAGAAATATTGGTGAAAAAAATTGCTGCCTGCGATATCTGAAATTTTACTGCCTATGTTTTCCTTTGGGGCTTTAATGGTAGCATGGCTTATTTTTAGGTCTCTTATCCATCTTGAGTTTATTCTGATGTATGGTGTAAGTTGGTGGTATAATTTCATTATTTTGCATATCCTTCTCCAATTCTCCCAACACCACTTGTTGAAGAGGCATTTCATTCTCCTTCTTCCTTTGTTGAATATTAATTGACCATAGAGACCTGGATTTATTTATGGGCTCTCTATTTTACTCCATTATTCTATATGTCTATCCTTATGTCAGCACCAGACTGTTTTGATTACAAGTTGTCTTGTCATATACCATATTTTTTGCACTATAAGATGCACCTGACCATAAGATGCACCTAGGTTTAGAAGAGGAAAACAAGGAAAAATTTTTCTGAACCAAATGGTGTACTAAAATATTAATAAAATATAACAGAATAATATTTCAACTATGTAAAGTGAAAAGCAGTAAACAGTGGTATTAAGAACCATTATTGCTGTCATTAACGAATGAGGAGAGACTAAGTTTCAAGGACTCTTCTAGTTTTCTGGGAACCTCAAGAACTTATCATCACTAGTGTCAGAATTTATGAAGCTCAGTTGTTCACAATCACTGGTATCACTTTCTTGGCTATCTTCATATACTATACTATATTCAGTTCTATCTAAGGCATTGCTAATGTCACATTTTTTGAATGACAGTACAATGGTTTCATCCTTCATTGAGTGCCATGATGTTTTCACCCATTTGCAAACTTGAGTGATAGTGGGCCTCTTCATTCGTCCAGTAGGTGTCAGATCATGATTACTAGCAGCCATCCATTTGTTCCACTCTTCTTGCACAAAGACTTTAAGTAGTTTGTTGATGGAAATGTTGAGAGGTTGCAACTGGCTGGTAAGATCCCCAGGAATTACAGCTAGATGAATCTTCACTTCTTTAAAGCTCTTTTTTGTAGTTTTGATAATATGTGCTCTAAACTGATCAAGCACTAATAAGCCTCATACCTGTTATTATCCTCAGCTGATTCAATAGGTCAGTCAGTGGTTACGGCTGAGAGTGTCAGGTGGTTCTCTGTACTATCCTAGGTCCCAGGTGATGGGCAGAGGTGGACAGCAACTGACCAGATGCCCTGAGATTCAGCAGTGAAGTGTGATATTTAAGTGTTCTCAGGGGTTGTGCATGGGCCCACAGCTTTCTCTTCTAATAGCTATTACCACCACTGACAGGTCAGGTAACGCACATCATGGTCTGTGATGCAATATTTGCTCCATAAGATACACAGACATTTCCTTCCCCCAACTTTTTGGGGAAAAAAGTGTGTCTTATGGGGTAAAAAATGTGGTAGTTTGATTGATGGTATTGTGATTCCTCTTACTTTGTTCTTTCTCAAAATTGCTTTGGCTATCAGTGGTCATTTTTTTAGCTCCATATAAATTTTTGAAGTATTTGTTCTAGATTTGTGAAATATGTGAAATTGGTATTTTAATAGGGATTCCATTGAATCTAAAATGGCTTTGGATAATATAGACATTTTAATGATGTTAATTCTTCCAATCCATGAACACAGTATATGCTTTCATTTATTTGTATCTTTCTTAATTTTTTCTTCAGTGTCTGTAGTTTTCAGAGTACAGGTCTTTTACCTCCTTGGTTAAATTTATTCCCAGGTACTTTAATTTTCTTGTTGCTGTAGTAACTGGGATAGTTTTTAAAGTTTCTATCTCAGATGTTTCATTGTTGGTATACAAAAATCCCTTCAATTTTTGGATATTGACTTTATATCCAGCTATTTGGCCAAATTCACTTATTAGATCAAGTAGATTTTGGTGAAGTCTATAAGATTTTCTATATGTGACACTGTTGTGTCATCTGCAAATAATGACACTTTTATTTTCTCCTTTTCAATTTGGATGCCTTTGGTCCCTTTTTGTTGATTACTATGGCTAAAATTTCCAAAACTATCTTGAATAGAAGTGGAGAGAGTAAAGATACTTCTTGTTTCTGATCTTAGAGAGATGGTTTTTAGTTTTTGCTCAGTGAATATGATGTTGGCTGCAGATTGCTCTTATATGGCTTTTAGTAGGTTGAGGTATGCTCCCTATTTTCCCACTTTGCTGAGCATTTTCATAAATGGGTACAATATATTATGGGTGATTTTTAAGCATCTATTCATATGGCCATATGGCTTTTATCTTTCATTTTGTTGATGTGATGTATTACACTTATTGATTTGCATATATTATACCATCCTTGCATCCCTGGGGTGAAACACACTAGGCCATTGTGTATGATCATTTTAATGTATTGCTGGATCTAATTTGCCAATATTTTGTTAAGGATTTTAGCATCTATGTTCATCAGTGATATTGGCCTGTAGTTTTCTTTCCTTGTTGTATCTTGACCTTATTTTAGGATTAGAATAATATGGCCTCAGAGAAAGGGTTTGAAAGTTATCCCTCATCTTGAATTTTTTTGGGATAGGTTGAGGATAGGAGTTTGTTCTTTCCTAAATGTTTGGTAAAATTTGCCTGTGTTGCCATCTGGTCTGGGGCTTTGTGTGTCAGGAAATTTTTGATTGCTGCTTCAATTTCACTAATTGCTATTGGTCTATTCAGGCTTTCTGCTTCCTTTTGATTCCATTTTGGAAGATCATATGTTTCTAGACATTTGTCCATTTCTCTGAGGTTGTCAAATTTCTTGTCACATATTTGTTCATAGTAATTTCTTGCAATTATTTGTATTTCTGTAATATCAGTTGTGATTTCTCCACTTTAATTTCTGATCTTATTTATTTGGTTTCTCTCTTTTTTCTTTATTAATCTGATTAAATATTTGTTGATTTTGTACACCTTTTCAAATAACCAGTTCCTGGATTTATTGATCCTTTGAATTGTTCTTTTAATTTCTATGTCATTTAATTCTGCTCTGATTTTGTTTATTTCCTTCCTTCTCCTCACCTCAGCTTTGTTTGTAGTTGTTCCTCTAGTTCTTATAGGGTTAGGTTGTTTATTTGACATTTTTCTATCCTTTTTAATTAGGCCTGTGTTGCTATGAACTTGCTTCTCAGGACTGACTTAGCTGTGTCCCATAGGTTTTGAGTTGTGTGTTCACTTTCATTTGTTTCCAGAAACGTTTTGATTTCTTCCTCATTCTCATTGTTAACCCATTATTTATTTAATAGCATGATATTCACTCTCCATGAATTTGAATGTTTTTGCATTTTTTCTTTGAGATTGGTGTTCAGCTTCAAGCCCTTGTGATCTGAGAAGATGTTCCATGTAATTTCAGTTTTTTGAATTTGTTGAGGTTTGTTTTATGTCCTAATATGTGGTCTATCTTTGAGAATGTTCCATGTGCATTTGAAAACAAAAATGTGTATTTTGCTTCCTTGGGGTGAAAAGTTCTGAATGTACCAATTAAATCAAGTTGACCCAGAGTGTTGTTCAAGGCCACAAGATCCTTGGTGTTTCTTTTCTTGGAAAATCTGTGCATTTGTTGACAATGGGGTCTTAAAACCTCCTACTGTAAGTGTGATGCTGTCAATATCTTTCTCAAAGTCCTCCAAGATTTTTCTTATATACTTGGGTGCTTCTACAATGGGTGCATATATGTTTATAAGGGTTATATATTTTTGGTGTAGTTTTCCCTTAAGTATTGTGAAATGTCCTTCTTTCTCTCTTTTCATGGACTTTGTTATAAAATCTATTTTTTGATGTAAGTATTGCTACACCAGATTTTTTTTCATATCCATTTGCTTGAAATATATTTTTCCATTTCTTCGCTTTCAGTCTTGTAGAGCTTTTGTTCTTAGGTGGGTCCCCTGTAGGCAACATATATGTAAATCATGTTTTCTTATTCATTCAACTACCCTATGTTTTTTGATTGTAGCATTTAATCCACTTACATTTAAGGTTATTATCGACAGTGACTTATTCATTGCCATTTTCCCATTTGTACCTGTATTCCTCTCTCTCCTTTACCTTCTTAAAGCAGTTCCTTTAGATGTATTACAATGCTTATTTGGTGGAAAAGTATGCTTTTAGCCTTCTTTTGTCTGCAAACTTCTTATTTCACCTTCCATTTTGAATGAGAGCCTCATGGGGTCCAGTAGTCTAGGTTGGAGCCCTTTGCTTTTCATTGCTTGGAATATTTTTTGCCATTCCCTTTGGCTTGTAGTGTCTCTGTTGAGATATCAGTTGATAGCTTTATTGGATTTTTCCTGTATGTTATTAGCTATTTTTCTCTTGCTATCTTTAAGATTCTCTGTCTTTTAATATTGCCATTTTAATTATGCTGTGTCTTGGTGTGGGCCTCTTTGTGTTCATCTTCATTGGGACCCTCTGTGCTTCATGGCTTTGTGTCATTTTCCTCTCCTCAAGTTAAGGAAGTTTTTGTCATTATTATTATTATTTTTTTTTCAAATAGGTTTTCTATCTCTTGCTCCTTTTCTCTTTCTTGTATCCCTATTATGTGGATATTATTATGTTTTGCATTGTCCTGTATCTCTCTAAACCCTTAATTTTTGAGTCTTTTTTCATCTTGTTGGTCTGTTTGGGACTTTTTTTTTTAGTCCTCCATCTCCCTGATTCAATCCTCTGCTTGATCTAGCCTGCTTTTAATTCCTTCTACTGTGTTCTTCATGTCAGCAATTATATTCTTCATTTGCTCTTAAAATTTATTGATAGTTTTTATGTCCCTGGAGTTCTTTGTAGTTTCCTTGGAGTTCTTTGTAGTTCTCACTAAGCAGTAAGTTTCTTGTAGCTTCCCTGGAGTTCTTTGTAGTTTCCTTGGAGTTCTTTGTAGTTCTCACTAAGCTTATTGAAATTTTTTATAACCATTATTTTGATCTCAAGGTCTGATGGTTTCCTTGCCCCAATTTCATGTAGCAGTCTTTCTGGGGCTTCCCCCTTTCCTTTTGATTGGTAGTGTTTCTTTGTCTCCCCATTTTATGTAGGCGACTCTTCTTGTTTATTTCTGCATATTAGCTTGGTCTGCTTTGGCTCCATGTCTTTGTGGTGTGACCTTCTGTATTAGGAGATCTGTGGAACTCAGTGGTATAGTTCCTTTGAGCTCTTGAGCTTGATGTTCTGGGTTCATCCCTTAGGTTGTTAGTGTAGGCTTTCTACTTGTGATTGGGTTTTAGTTGTTGTGAGGTCATTCTTTGGTGAGTCCTTCTCTCTGGCTGGATCAATAAATGTCATTCTGCCCACTGCATGTTTTATTTTGTTGTACTGGTCTTGTCAGAAGAAAAACCAAACAGCTTAGGAAACAGACCCACACCCACAAAAATTACCCCCACTCACTTACAACCACATTATCAGCAGAAAATATGCCAATATTTATACCAGTGCAAAGTGAAAAACAAATATGAGATGACTAACTGAAACAAAAGTGATTTTGCAAGGACAGAGAGAGGAGGAATAATAAGAGTAGGGAATTGGAATGAGGCATAGGGAAAAAAGTAAAATTTACCTTATAGGTAAAAAAGAGAGGAGGAAAGATGGGGTAGAGTGATAGAAGAGAAGTATGTAGTATTAGGTTTAAGCCTAAATTAAAAAAAAATGTATATATACATAGAATGGGAGAAAAAGAAAAATTAACAATAAAAATTACACACACACACACACACAAATAGTAGGGATCTAACTGGCAAAAACAGTCCCTTCAAACACTATCAACAACAAATGAGCTAAGATATATACATAGGTGCATTGAGGGTGAGACAGAAGGAAGGGTAGGTGGAAAAGGAGTACTGAAAGTGAGGAATGTAAACCAGGCTAAGATAGGGGAAAATTTACATTTAAAAGAGAAAATAGAAAGGGCAGGAGGAAGGCAAGTGGAATGAAAGAGGGGGGAGTGATAAGATTTGATACTTGAAATATAAAAATAGTGCTTATCTAGATATGTGCTTGAAGAAATGTATTAAAAACATCTTATCCACAACTACCAAGTAAGATTAATAAATATGGGGTGTGATTATGGGTATTTTAAGAACAGGAAAAAGAGTTTAAGATAGCTTATGACAATCACAAATGGTTTTGAGAGGCTGAAAGTGGGGCAGTAGTAGGAGTGAGGAATGGACACAAGCCATAGCTAGAGATAAACAGAGTTTAAATCCAAGATAAGAAGAGAAAGGAGCCCTGGATGGTAGCACAGTGATAAGGCGCCGGCTTGTGAACCCAAAGGTCACAGGTTCGATTCCCAGCCAGGGCACATAACCAGGTTGCAAGCCAGATCTCCAGCCAGGTCTGTAGCTGGAGGCAGGTGAAAGGCAACCATACATAGATGCCTCTCTCCCTTCCCCGCTCTCTGAAAATAGTAAATAAAATCTTGAAAAAAAAATGAAAGAAGAGAAAGGAAGAAAGTATAATGGGATAGGGGAAAGAAGGGGGCAATATATGAGGTTTGAAATAAACTTTAATTTAAAACCTTGTGATATGTTAGGCTCTAACTTGAAGGGCAATAATATCTGCATTCAGCTCCTACCTCCCACTCCTGAGCTTGTTGTTTTCTCAGCTGGTGGCTGTGTCAGATTCTCCTCTATGACCAGCTCTCTGTTCTGAGCTGGACTAGGTCAGGTACCACCTCCTGGTCCTGCTGTGCATTATGTCCCTCTGAGTTTTCATCTAGCAGAACCACTGTGCCTGGGCAAAGGTGAGCCCTGGGTCCCTGCAGAGTTTTAGGTGTTGCCTCAGCTCCCCTTATAAAAGAGCCCCTGGTTCTCATAATACCAGAACCTGGGTATTCTATTTTCCATGGATACTTCCTCCCTCAAAATCACAGTCTCTCAGGGTCAGGTCTAATCTCTGCTTTCTTAATCCTTCAATTGTTTAAAGTTTCTAACTGGATTTTTCCTGAGTAGTGTGACATCTGCAAGAGCCCTGTGGTGATTCAGCAACACAGGGCAGTGGTAGAGTCCTGGTCTGTCTCCCTCCAGTGATCTTCTACCTAGGGCAGGCAGTTTCTAGGGTCTGCACCTCTCTCTGCTCTGGTAGTTATGGCTCCTGAGCTGATCCAAAGCTTTCTTTACCCTGTGCACCCAGAAGTGCTAGGCTGGGCAGCTGTGGTGGGCCCATGCTTAGGAAGCACTAGCTACTGGCTCTGGGAGCCCTGCATGCACAGGTTCTTGGCTGCTCCTGCTCAGTTCCCAAGTCTGCTTCTTCTCATTCCCCATGTTTCTGTTTGTGCTCATACACTGCCTCTCTCCTTCACCTTTTGTTTAGTATTTCCATTCCAAGTGTAGCTGGGGATGGGAGCAAGTGGACAGGGCTGCTAGCTACTCTGCTGCCATCTTTTTATTTCTTAAGTTTGTTTTAAATGGTTCAACAGATTGTCCTCTCTTATGTGAGAGCCTTGCTCCAGAGACTGAGAGAAAGGAAGCTGCTCCCTGGGCCAGAAGCAGAGGAGGAGAGGACCGTGGGGAGCAGGAGCAGGGGAGCAGGGAAGTGCACGTGCCAGTGGCAAAAGGGCCAAAAATTGTGCCAGTGCGCCACCCAGGGAGAGAACAGCACAGAGCCCAAGCAAGAAGGGAGGCCCAACCCCATAAACCCACACTGTCCCACAGGCTTCCATGGAAACTGCGGCTTGAAACTGCATGCCAGGAACTTGCTGCTGGTGTAACTGGTGTGCCCACGACAGGCGACAGGCGACAAAAACCTTGAAAGGCTGGAGGGGGAGGGTAGTGATCACCAGCACACAGTTTGGGTTCCCCTATAGAGCCAGGTGCCCATTGCAGGTGGCATAAATATCCACTAAAAGCTGGAAGGAAAGGGCTAGCCATTGCCCATGATATTGCTATGGGGCTCACCACAGAACCAGAGGCCCATCAGATGCAGTGAAAACCTCCACAAAGAGCTGGACAAGGAGGGCTAGCCAATGCCATCAAACTACCCTGTGGACCCTCTGGGGAACCAGGCACTCTTTGCAGACGGGGCTACCTCCTCAAAGAGCTAGAAGGGGAAGGCTAGCCATCGCAGGAATGAATGAACTTTCAGGCCACCCCCTTGGAGCCAGGGGCCCATTGCAGATAGAAACCTCCTCCAGGAGCTGGAGGGGGAGAAGTAGCCATTGACACCATATAAACATCCTACAGGTATTCACACATAACCAGTGAGAGAAGGGAGGGCCCCAAAACACCAGCAGTGGAGAAACCCAGCTAGGCTACTGGAGGCTAAGCCTACGGGGACAGGGGAAGGACACTCAGAATCAGCCCAGCCTCTGACAGCCATAGGCCCTGCCACTCCAAGGCCACACAGCCTGACTCTGGACTACAGAGACTTGGTCAAGAAAAAGAGGCAGACCCAGGAAATGGATCACTGCTAATCTCAAGCACCTGAGTGACACCAAGAACTACATGAGCTATTAATGCCTCACATATCCTTTTCAAAAGTTACTTCCAACCCTCATAATTAGTGCATTTTAAGTAAATACTGTTTATATCATAGTGTATCCCAATTCCCATATTTTTACTCTTCCTTTGTCTCAATCAACTTAATTACCCAAGATCTTCCTCCTATACTTGTTTTAAAGTCTACTCACTCTCCTGCTACAACTCATAAGCAGTCCTCAATCTATGTATTCTTCCCTTCTATAGCCGCTTAAACCCCCCACCCTTTTTTTTTGTGAGTGGGCTACTAGGGACTACACATATTTTTTCTGCTAAAAGCATGCATGCTCTGGCTCCACCTGGACCAATCAGTGCTCATTGAGGATGGACAGGGAAATAGATGCAGCAATCAAATATGTAGGTTTGTCTGTTCACCTGCATTTGAGGCATGCTGATTTTCCCCCTCCCCATTTCCATATAAGAAATAAAATGGCTTTTTCTCTTGAATCCCCACTATCTTTGCTACCCCTTTGCATCCTTCAAAATTATCTATACTTTAGTCAATTTAGTACTTTTCCCCTTCTTATAACAGTCTTATCATATCTACATCCCTATTAAGACTGGTTCAGTTGCAGCTGAGGTTGTGATTAAAAGTAGGGGTTACCTTGGAGGGTATGGGTATTTAGCTAGGTTGATAGGCAGCCAAAAGGGGGATTAAAAGAGAAAGATATCTTGGAAGGTGTGATTATTTTGCCCAGACTGGTGGTTCATTTTTAGGAGTAGTTCAAAAGCAGTGTATGAGATGGGATAGGAGTGTCTCTCATTAAGCCAACTATAAGGAAAGGAGCAACACATACAACAAATCCAAAATACAACAAGACAGCCCAAGTTAATGGCATAAAGGGCACCCCAAGAGAAATAAGTTGAGGACATCTAGGAGTCTGCAACACTGAATCCCATCTACAAATTTCCTAATACAGAAGGACACTTCACAAAGGCAGGGAATCAAAGCAGAGTAATCCAAGACAAAAACAACCTACAACAGACACCTAAAATTGGGGAGAAAAATCAGTCCATCACCAAAAGGAAAGGAAGAATCCCCAGAAAGATCACTAAATGAAACAGAGGCAAGCAAATGATCAGATATGGAATTCAAAATTATGATGGTAGAGAAGCTCAATGAGCTCAACCAGCTCAAAGAAAACTATGAACAACTCCAGGGGAATTATGAGGAACTCCAGGGGAGGTACAAGAAACTTACTGAGAGCTATATCAGCATTAAAAAGTACTTAGAAACTATCAGTAAGAGCCAGGAGGAAATGAAGAATATAGTTTCTGAATTGAAGAATATGGTAGAAGGAATCAACAGTAGGCTACATGAAGCAGAGGATCAGATCTAGAAGCTGGAGGACAACGTAGAAAAATATTTCAAGATAGTATAAGAGAATGAAAAAAGGCTGAATAAGAATAAAGAGGTTTTAAGAAAGCTACAGGACAACATGAAATGGAATAATATCCATATCATAGGGATTACAGAAGGAGAAGAGAAACAAGGAATGGAAAACCTGTTCAAAAACATAATGATAGAAAATTTCGCTAACATGATGAGTGAAAAAATTAATCAAGTTCAGGAAGCACAGAGGGTTCCAATGAAGATGAATTCAAACAGACCCACTCTAAGACACATTATAATTAAATTGGCAAATTTCAAAGATAAAGAGAGAATCCTAAAAGCATCAAGAGAGAAACAGCAAGTAACATATAAGGAGGTTCCAATAAGGCTATCAAATGATTATTCAACAGAAACAATGCAAGCCAGAAGGGAATAGCAAAAGTATTCTCAGTAATGGCAAACAAAGGCCTGCAACCAAGACTACTCTACCCAGCAACACTGTCATTCAAAATGGAAGGAGAAATAAGGAGTTTCCAAGACAAAAGAAGACTAAAAGAATACAACTCTAGGGAGAATCAAAGATGGCGACAGAGTAGAGAGCAGTGCTGATGGTGTTCTTGAGTACCAGAGCAGCTGGAGGATAGGATAGGGAGTTCGAGATGTCTTCAGGTCCCTAAGAATTGGAGTGGTCCACATCTGGACTCAGGGGAGCACAGCCCAGAGGCAGCAGAGACCTACAGGGGAGCAGATGAGACAGTTCCAAACTAGCCGGTGGGCTGAGGTCAGCTCTGGGCAGTGGCAGCTCTACCCAGAGGGGCATCTCTAACTGAAGCCAGCTCCAGGCTCCCTGGTGACTAGAAATCTGAACAGTGAAGTGTGGACAGTGAGGGCAAACACCGGAGGGAATGAGGAATTGAACTCCTGCAGGGGAGGAACTGTGTGAAAGCCTTGCTCAGGCAACAGGGAGAGGAAGCTCCTCACTGGGTCAGAGGTGGAGGAGAAGAGTCCTGCAGGGAGCCGGAGTGGGAGACCAGGGAAGTGCACTGGCTGGGGTGGCAAGAGCGCTGAAAATGATGCTGATGGGCCACTGGGGAAACAGGAGCTTGAAGCTCCTGCGACGGGGGAGGCCCAGCCCTGAGCACCCATGCAGGCCCCCAGGCTCCTGGGAGAGGTGCATCACAGAGGCTTCATAAAGGACTCCTTGGAGAGCTGGTAAGTATGGAGGATTGGCCCTCACCCGGGGGAGCTGGGCATTGTTGGCAGACCCCAGGCACTGTTGACAGATGGGGGCTGCCTCCTCCGTGAGCTGCGGGGGGCAGGGCCAGTCATTATAGGAACCAGTGAGGTTGCAGGGCACCCTGCAGGGGTGCCAGGTGCCCATCACAGTCAGGAACCTCTGCCAGGAATTGGAAGGGGCACACTGTGGGCCCCAGAACACCAGGAGCCCTAAAACCCAGCTAGGCTACTGAAGGCCCAGCCTACCTGGGGTCTGACACTCAGAATCAGCCCTGACTGTGACAATCAGAGGCCCTGCCACTCCAAGACCAGCTAGATTGTAGACTGCAGAGACCCGACCAAGAAAGAGAGGCAGACTTCAAATGGATCGCTGCTAATCTTAAGCACCTGAGTTACACTGAGAGCTACATGAACTATTAATCCCCAACATATCCTTTCCAAAAGTTACTTCTCACATATTTTTAATCCTCCCCTATCTCAATCCACCTAAATACCCAAGACCCTCCCTCTACTCTTAATTTAAAGTCTACTCACTCTCTGGCTACAATGCATTCCCAATCTTCAATCTAAGTATTCCTCCCCTCCCCAGCCACCTGAACCCTTTCTTTGTTCTTTTCTTTTTTTTTCTTTTCTTCCCTTTTTTTTTTTTTTTCTTTTCTTTCTTTTCTTCCTGTTAAAGCCCACAGGTCCTGGCTCCCCCTGGACCAATCAGAGATCATAAAGGGTGAACAGCCACCTAAACCCTTTCTTTATTATTATTATTGTTTCTTTTCCTTATTTTTCCTTTTTTTTTAATTTTCTTTTTTCTTTTTCTGTTTTTAATTTCTTTTTTCTCTCTGCTATAAGCCCACAGGCCCTGGCTCCATCCAGACCAATCAGGGATCCTAAAGGGTGAACAGCCACCTAAACCTTTTCTTCTTGTTATTATTATCTTTTTTTTTTCTTTTTTCTTTTTCTTCCTTTTTCTTTATTTCCTGCTAAAAGCCCACAGGTCCTGGCTCCACCTGGACCAATCAGGGACCACTAAAGGTGAACAGGGAGGCAGATGCGGCAACTATATACATAGGCTTACACTGTTCACTTATACTTGAGGCTTTCTGATTCTTCCTCTCCTCATTTCTGTGAGAAAGGATAGAGGGGGCATCTTGACTGGAAGGAAAGGAGCAACATACATAACCAATCCAGAATACAACCAGACAGCCCAAATAAGGGCAACATCAAGAACAACAAGTGGAGAACAATTGGGAGACTGCACGATTGAACTCCACAAATCTCCTAACACAGAAGGGTGCTCAACTAAGGCAAGGAAGCAAAGCAGATTAATCCAAGGAAAAAACCAAAAAACAAAAAGCAAGCAACAACAGACAACCAAAATGAAAAAAAAAAAAAAAAAAAAAAAAAAAAAAACCAAAAAAAAAAAAAAAAAAAAAAACAAAAAAAAAAAAAAAAAAAAAAAAAAAAAAAAAAAAAAAAAAAAAAAAAAAAAAAAAAAAAAAAAAAAAAAAAAAAAAAAAAAAAAAAAAAAACCAAAAAAAAAAAAAAAAAAAAAAAAAAAAAAAATCAGTCCATCACAAAACGGAAAGGAAAAATCCCCACAAAGACCACCAAATGAAATAGAGGTACATGAAATATCAGATAAGGAATTCAAAAGAATGATGATAGAGAAGCTCAATAAGTTTAGCTAGCTCAAAGAAAACTATAAACAACTCCAGGGAAGTTACACGGAGCTTACTGAGAGCTACAGGAGCATGAAAAAGGACATAGAAACCATCAATAAGTGCCATGAAGAAATGAAGAATACAATTTCTGAATTGAAGAATACCAGTAGAAGGAATCAACAGTAAGCTAGAGGAAGCAGAGGACCAGATCAGTGAGTTGGAGAAAAATGTAGACAAATACTCCAAGATAGTACAAGAGAATAAAAAAAGGCTGAACAAGATTGAAGAGGGTTTAAGAGAGGTGCAGGACAACATGAAACGTAACAACATCCATATCATAGGGATATCCGAAGGAGAAGAGAAACAAAGAATAGAAAACCTGTTCAAAAAAATAATGATAGAAAATTTCCCTAACATGAGGAATGAAAACATTAATCAAGTTTCAGGAAGCACAGAGGGTCCCAATGAAGATCAACCCAAACAAACCAACACCAAAGCACATTATTATTAAAATGGCTAATCTCAAAGACAAAGAGAGAATCCTAAAAGCATAAAGAGAGAAAAGACAAGTAACATACAAAGGGGCTCCAATAAGGCTATCAAATGATTATTCAACAGAAACAATTCAAGCCAGAAGGGAATGGCAAAAAGTACTTCAAGTCATGGGAAACAAAGGCCTCCAACCAAGAGTGCTCTACCCAGAAAGGCTCTCATTCAAGATAGAAGGAGAAATAAGGAGCTTCCTAGACAAAAAAAGACTCAAAGAATACATCTCTACCAGACCAGCATTGCAAGAAATGCTAAAGGGTCTGCTCTAAAAATAAATAAACAAATAAAATGAAGAAACAGAGAAAGCCAAAGAGTAATACAGATACAAAGGGAGAACATGGCAGTGAATAAGTATCAATCAATAACAATCTAAAATGTAAATGTATTAAATGCACCAATCAAAAGACATAGGGTAGCTGAATGGATAAGACAACATGACCCACATATATGCTGTCTTCAAGGGACCTACCTCAGAACAAAAGATCGACACAGAATGAGAGTGAAGGGATGGAAAACTATATACCAAGCAAATGGACATGAAAAAAAAGCTGGAGTAGCAATACTGATTTCAGATAAAATAGATTTTACAATGAAGGCCATAGAAAGGGACAAAGAAGGACATTATATAATACTTAAGGGAACAATCCATCAAGAAGAAATTACTCGGGTAGACAAATATGCACCCAACACAGGAGCTCTGAAATATATAAGGAAAATCTTGGAGGACTTTAAGAAAGGTATAGACAGCAACACACTAATAGTAGGGGATTTTAATACCCCACTATCAACAATGGACAGATCTTCCAAACAAAAAATCCCCAAAGATGTTGTGACATTGAACAACACTGTAGAGGAATGGACCTAACTGATGTATACAGTCTTTTTTTTTTTTAAATTTTATTGTTGTTGTATTACATCCATCCCCTTTTTGCTCCCCTCTGTCCCCCCACCAACCCACCCATTCCCCCCAAAGTCAATCCCACCTGTTTTCCATGTCCATGGTTCCTTTATATTAGGTTCTTGTCTAAGCTGCTCCCCTTCTTTGCCTCTACCTCTACCTCCCACCTACCCCGTTCCCCTGACCACTGAAGGCCTATTCCTTGTATTCATATACTTGGTTCTGTTTTGCTTGTTGTTAGTTTTGTTCATTATTGTCCCATAACGGGTGAAATCATATGATATTTGTCCTTCACTGACTGGCTTATTTCACTAAGCATAATACTCTCCAGTTCCATCCATGTTGTTGCAAAGGGTACAAGTTGCTTCTTTCTTTCTGCTACATAGAATTCCATTGCGTATATGTACCAAAGTTTTTTGATCCAATCATCCACTGATGGGCACTTAGGCTGTTTCCAGCACGTGGCTATTGTAAATAGTGCCGCTATGAACATAGGTGTGCATAGGTTCTTATGAATTGGTGTTTCAGGATTTTTTGGGTATAGTCCAAGTAGTGGAATTGCTGGATCAAAAGGCAGTTCCATTTTTAGTTTTTTAAGGAAACGCCATACTGTTTTCCACAGTGGCTGCACCAGCCTGCATTCCCACCAACAGTGTATGAGGGTTCCCTTTGCCCCACATCCTCGCCAACACTTGTTGTTTGTTGATTTGTTGATGATTGCCATTCTGACAGGTGTGAGGTGGTATCTTAATGCAGTTTTAATTTGCATCTCTCTGATGACTAGCGATGTTGAGCATTCTTTC
>PVIW01015500.1:0-19577 GCA_004026585.1 Noctilio leporinus | reverse complement strand
GGGGAACGGGGTAGGGGGGAGGGAGAGGTAGAGGCAAAGATGGGGAGCAGCTTAGACAAGAACCTAGTATAAAGGAACCATGGACATGGACAACAGGTGGGATTGACTTTGGGGGGAATGGGTGGGTGGGTGGGGGGACAGAGGGGAGCAAAAAGGGGATGGATGTAATACAACAATAATAAAAATTAAAAAAAAAATAAAAAAAATAAAAAACTTAAATATAAGCTGTGCCACCATAAAAGTCCTAAAGGAAAACATAGGAAGTAAAATTTCAAATATCCCACACAGCAATATTTCGCTGATATTTCTCCTATGGCAAAGAAAAATAAAGGAACAAATAAACCAACGGTACTATATCAAACTGAAAAGTTTCTGTTCAGCTAAAGAAAACATCAGCAAAATTCAAAGGGGAAAAATATGTGCCAATGATACCTCAGACAAAGGTTCGATATCTAAATTATATGAAGAACTTATGTGACTTAACTCCAGGGAGACAGACAGCCCAATTAAAAAATGGGCAAAGACATGAACAGACACTTCTCTGAGGAGGACCTTCAAAGGGCCCATAGGCATATGAAAGGATGCCCAACATCACTAGACGTCACCGAGATGTAAATTAAAACCACAATGAGATATCACCACACACCTGTCAGGATGGCAATGAACAAATTAGCAAACAACAAGTGCTGGCTAGCATGTGGAGAAAAGGGAACCCTGGGACATTTTGGTGGGAATGCAGACTGGTGCAGCCGCTATGAAAAACAGTATAAAATTTCCTGGAAAACTTAAAAATGAATTGTGTTTTGACCCAGCAATTCCACTGCTAGGATTATACCTGAAAAAAACTGAAACACCATTTCAAAAGAACCTACGTACCCCTATGTTCATAGCAGCACTATTTATGATAGCCAAGTGCTGGAAACAGCCTAAGTGCACTTCAGTGGATTAATGGATCAAAAAACGATGGTACATTTACATAATGTGGTATTGAGCAATAGAAAAAAAGAGGGATCTCTTGCCATTTTTGATAGCCTGGATAGAACTGAAGCATATCATACTTAGTTAAGTAAGCCAGGCAGCAACAGACAAATACCAGATGATCTCACTTAATACAGGAAATTGATGAACAAAACACACAGATTAGCAGAGCTGAACTAGAGACATGAAAACAAGGAACAGATTTTCATTGTGCATTGTGGAGGGGAGAAAGAGAAAAAGAGGCAAAGAAGTGGAAAAGTTTATTCAAGGAACTAGTGTGGATGACCCATGGACATGGACAACATGTCTCAAATCACAATGGCTTGAAACCATAAATCAACACCAAGAAAGATACCCAATAATGTTAAAATATATGGATGCTAGATAACATACTATTTATATTATTTATAATGAATGGATCAACAATTAGATCAAGGAAGAAATTTAAAAGTACCTGGAAAACAAAATGAAAACAAATACACAATCACCCAAAACCTATGGGACATAGCAAATGCAATCCTGAAAGGGAAGTTCATAGTATACAGGTCTACCTAAAAAAGATAGAAGAATCTAAAATAACCAATCTAACTCTATACCTTAAAGAACTAGAAATATAAGAATAAACAAGGTCCAATATGAGTAGACGGAAATAAGAGAGCAAAAATAAATGACGTACATAAAGCATTCCAATGAATCTAGGTGCTTGTTCTTTGAAAAGATAAACAAAATTGACGAGCCTTTAACCATATTCATCAAGAAAAAGAGAGGACTGCCAGCCAAGATGGAGGCATAGGTAGAAACACATCACCTCCCTCCACAGCCATAAGAAGGAATACAACTACCTTAAAACAAAAATCAACCAGAACTGCCAGAAAATAAAACTACATGGAAGTCCAACAAACAAAGATATAATGAAGTAATGCTTATCCAGACAGATAGGAGGGTTGGCACCAGGCAGAGAGAAGGACATGGTGAAGCAGTGGTGGCAGCAGCGGTGGCAGCAAGGTAGTGGCTATGGCCAGCCAGCAGAAAGCATAGTAACACATTATAACAGTCAAGAGGGACACCTGGGAAGCAATTCCAGCCCCAGACTCACAGTTCCAGCTCCAGGGAAAAGGGGAAAATAAAGCCTCATTGCTTCTGACTAAAAACTAGTTGGGGCTGGGGCAGAGGAAGAAACTGCTGGTCTCTTGGCAGAGTTTGTTTGTTTAGAGGGCCTCTCCACTCTGCAAAACCATCCACCCTGGGAACCACAACCAGGGAAACAACTAGAGTGATGTCTGTCCTATATGGGAAGCAGGAGGACTGACTGGAATAGGGACAAGTGATGAACAAGTGTTATTGTTCCTTCTTAGATCCCTCCCCCTGCCACAAATTGTTGAAATGGTTCATGCAGCACTGATGAATACCTAAAATTCTGTCCCTAACAGGTGCAAAAGCTCTACCTAAGATTCAGAGGCAAACACAGGAGCCTTTAAGTAGAGGAGACAGGGAAGTATGACCCAAAAGAGGGAGCAGATCAAGGTTCCAGTGTGAGAACTAAGCAACAAGGAGCTAGTCAACCTACCAGATGCAGAGTTTAAAATACTAGTGATATTGATGCTTACAGACTTTACAGACATGATCAAGTACAGCAAATGTAGAAGGGAAGAAGTGAAGGCTATGCTAAGTGAAACAAAGGAAAATCTACATGAAACCAATAGTGAAGGGAAGGAAGCCAGGGTTCAAATCAACAATTTGAAACACAAGGAAGAACTAACCAGTACAGAATGAAAAAACAAGCATTGAAAAATAATGAGGAGAGGCTTAGGAACCTCTGGGACAACTTTAAATGTACCAACATCTGAATCATAGGGGTGCCAGAAGGAGAGGAGGAAGAGAAAGAAATTGAAAACATGTGCGAAAAAATAACGAAGGAAACTTTCATAATTTGGCAAAAGAAATATACATACAAGTCCAGGAAGCACAGAGAGTCCCAGACAAAATAAACACAAAGATCCCCACACCAAGACATATCATAGTTAAAATACCAAAGTTTAGAAGATAAAGAGAAACTCTTAAAAGCAGCAAGAGAAAAGAAGAAAGTTGCCTACAAAGAGGTTTCTATTAAACTACCAGCTGATTTCTCTAAATAAATTTTGAAGGTAAGAAGGGGCAGTCAAGAAGTATTCAGTGATGAAAAGCAACGACCTACAACCAAGACTACTCTATCTGGCAAAGGTATCATTTAGAATGGAAGGGCAAATAAAGTGCTTCTCAGACAAGGTAATGTTAAAGGAGTTCATCATCACCTAGTCATTATAATTTGAAGTGTTAAAGGTACTCATTTAAGAAAAAGAAGATCAAAACTGAATGTTAAAATGACAACAAATTCACAAGTATCAACAATAGAATCTAAAAAATTAAAAAATAAATAAAACAAGTAAACAACCAGAATAGGAGCAAAATCATAGATATGGGGATCATTGGGAGGGTTATCAGTTAGGAGAGGGAATGGGAAGAAGTGGAGAAACAGTGCAGGGATGAAGAAGCATAACTGGTAGGTACAAAATAGACAGGGGGATGTTAAGAGTAGCATAGGAAAGGGTGAGGCCAAATAATTCACATATCCATACAACCAATGGACATGAACTAAAAGGGGTGGGTTACTAGAAGGAAGCAGGGAACTGGGAGGAGAGAAGCAAAGGGAAACAATTAGGGCAATTGTAACAGCATAATCAACACATATTTTTAAATAAAGAAAAAAGAGAAGGTCAAAATAAATAAGGGTAGAAATGAAATAGAAGAAGTAACAATGGGTACTATAGAAATATAAAGGATTTTAAGAACTTACTATGAATAACCATATGCCAAGAAATTGGACAAAAAACTTGGGCAATTCATTGTATTCATATATTTGGTTCTGTTTTGCTTGTTGTTAGTTTTGCTCATTATTGTCCCGTAATGGGTGAGATCATATGATATTTGCCCTTCACTGACTGGCTTATTTCACTAAGCATAATACTTTCCAGTTCCATCCATGTTGTTGCAAAGGGTACAAGTTCCTTCTTTCTTTCTGCTATATAGAATTCCATTGTGTAAATGTACCAAAGTTTTTTGATCCACTCATCCACTGATGGGCACTTATAGGGGAAAGGGGTTGAGGGGAGGGGGGAGGCAGAGGCAAGAAAGGGGAGCAGCTTAGACAAGAACCTAGTATAAAGGAACCATGGACATGGACAACAGGTGGGATTGACTTTGGGGGGAATGGGTGGGTGGGGAGGGGGATGGATGTAATACAACAATAAAATTTTTTTTAAAACATGGAAAAAAAAACTTGGGCAAAATTGATAAATTTCTTGAAATATACAATCTTCTAAAACTGAATCAAGAAGAATGAATTCCTAATAGGCTGAAAACAACTAGTGAAATTGAAGCAATAATTAAAAAAATAAATTCCTGGAACACAAGCCCTGGCTGGTAGCACAGTGGATAAGGTGCTGGCCTGCAAACCCAGAGGTCGCTGGTTCAATTCCCCAGCCAGAGCACATAAGCAGGTTGCAAGCCAGGTCTGTGGCTGGAGGCAGGTGAAAGGCAACCATACATTGATGTTTCTCTCCCTCTCTGCCTCTTTCCCTTCCCTTCTCTCTGGAAATAATAAATGGAATGTTAAAAAAAAAAAAAAAAAAAAAAAAATTCCTGGAACACAAAAGCCCTAGACCACATGGCTTCACAGGCAAATGTTACCAATTATTCAAGGAGGAACTAACACCTAACCTTTTTGAACTATTCCAAAAAAATTCAAGAAGAAGGTAAACTTCCAAACACTTTTTTACAAAATCAGTATTTTCCTAATTCCAACAACAGGTAAAGACACAATGAAGATGGGAAATTAAAGGCCAATATCTCTGATGAACATAGATACTAAAACCCTTAACAAAACATTAGCAAACTGGATCCAGCAATACATTAAAAAGATTATACAATATAATCAAGTGGAATTTATTCCAGGAATGTAAGGTTGATACACCATTGACAAATCAATAAATGTGATACATAACATAGACAAAATAAAGTAAAAATTACACATCAATCAATAAATGTAGAAAAAGAGAAAAAGCATTTGATAAAACTCAGCATCCATTTATGATTTTAAAAAAATACTCACCAAAGTGGGAATAGAGAGAGCATACCTCAACATAAAAAAGGCCATATATGAAAAATCTACTGCCAATGTTATACTCAGTGGGAAAAAATTAAAAGCATTTACCTTAAGATCAGGAACAAGATGGGGGCAACATAGCTCTAGAAGTCCTAACCACAACAATCAAAAAGGAAAAAGAAATAAAACACATATCCAAATTGGAAAAGAAGACATAAAACTGTCATTCACAGAAGACATGATATTGTTCATAGAAAATCTCACAGGCTCCAAGAGAAAATTACTCAACCTAATATACACATTCGGCAAAGTAGCAGAATACAAGGCCAATGTTTAGAAGTTGGTGGCATTTTTATACACTAAAAACAAACTATCAGGAAAAGAAACTAGGAAAATCATCACATTTACCATCACAGCAACAACAACAACGACAAAATAAAATACCTAGAAATAAATTTAACCAAGGAGGTAAATGATCTGCATTCAGAAAACTATAGGACACTGAAGAAAGAAATTGAAGAAGATACAAAAAATGGAAGCATATACCGAGTTCATGCATTAGAAGAATGAGCATCATTAAAATGTCCATACTAAGCAATCTATAGATTCAATGCAATTCCTATGAAGATAATAATGGCATAATTTACTGATCTATAACAAATATTCAAAAAAAGTGTATATAGAACCAAACAACCCCAAATAGCCTCAGCAATTCTGAGAAAGAAGAACAAAGTAGGAGGGATAAAAATACCTGATAGCAATCTATACTACCAGGCTACTGTGATCAAAACATTCTGGTACTAGCATAAGAACAGCCATGTAGATCAATGGGACAGAATGGAGAGCACAGAAATAAACACATGTCTTAATGGTCAATTAACATTTGATGAAGGAGGTGGGAGCATACAATGGAGTACAGATAGCTTCTTCAATAAATGGTGTTGATAAAACAGGACTGGTACATCCAAAAAGACATGAAACTAGACCATCATTTTACACCATGTACCAGAATAATCTCAAAATGGATAAGAGGATTAAATTTAAGTTGTGATACCATAAAAGTCTTAGAGCATGGGTTGCAAACACAAGGTCCATGGGCCAAATCCAACCCTCCATCTTGTCTTATCCAGCCAGGCACCTTTGGCCCAGCCCTGCACATTGTTTCTGCCTGGCTCATTTAACTGTTAAGGAGTAGTTACATTTATACAGTCCTAAAATTACATTTGGTCCTTTGAAGGCAACTGCAAGGCTGACATGGACCCCGATGAAAATGAGTTTGATACCTTGTCCTAGAGAAAAACACAAGCAGTAAAACTTCCAATACTTCATGTAATAATATTTTTGCTGATATATCACCTAGGGCAAGGGAAATAAAATAAATAAACAAAAGGAAATACATCAAATTAAAAAGCTTTTGCACAGCTTAATAAACCATCATTAAAATGAACAGGGATACCACATTTGCCAGTGTTACATCAGACAAGGGTTTAATCTCCAAAATATATAAATTACTTATACCACATAACCAGGAAGACATGCAATGCAATTTTAAAAATGGGAAAGGACTTGAATAGACACTTCTCCAAGAAGGACATACAGATGGCCATACATATAAAAATTTTCTCAACATCACTATCCATCATAGAGATACAAATTAAAATCACAATGAGATATGGCATCACATTTTCCAACAGGCTATCATTAATAAATAAACAAAATTCAAGTGCTAGTACAGATCTGAAGAAAAAAGAATCCTGCTGGTGGAAATGTAGACTGGTTTAGCCACTGTGGAAAGCAATATGAAGTATCTACAAAATATTAAAATGGAACTGCCTTTTGATGCAGTGATTCCTCAGCTGGAAAAATACCAATTCAAAAGAATTTATGTATTCCCATGTTTACAGAAGTGCTATTTATAATAGCCTAGATTTGGAAAGAGTCTAAGTGTCCAACAGTAGGTGAGTGGATTGAAAAAAACTTTGGAACAATTATACAGTGAAATACGACACAGGAGAAAAACAGAAGGAACTCTTATCTATATGACAGCATGGATCGAACTGGGATTATTATGCGAAGTGCAATAAGCCAGTTGGTAAAAAACAGATACCATATGATCCCATTTACAATAGGACTGTAATGAACATTATAAACTAATGAGCAAAACAGAACCAGGGGCATAGAGTCATGGAATAGACTGACATCTGTAGTGGGGACTGATTGAAAGAAGGTGAAAGGATTAGTCAAACAACATATATGAAGGATTCATGAACCTGGACAGTAATGTGGGATTAACTATGGAAGATGGGAATGGGCTTGGTTGAGGAGAGTTGAAGGGGGAAAAGTGAGACAACTGTAATAACATAAACAATAAATATTTAAAAATAAAACAGGAAAGCTTCTTCACATGGTTTTGGGTAACAATTTCTTGGTTATGACACCAAAATACAAGAAATAAAACAAAATATGTAGGTCTAAATCAAATTTAAAAGCTTCTATGAAGCAAAATACAATCAACACAATAAAAAGGCAACCTACAGAGTGAAGAAAGTATTTGCAAATCATATATCTGATTGTAGTAATATCCAAAATACATAGGAATTGAAAATAATTAATAGCAAAGAAACAAATGATTTAATAAATGTGCAGATAAAATAAATACATTTTTCCAAAGGAGGCATATAAATGTAACCTGAAGAGATAGTCAACATTACTAATTCCTAGGGAAATGAAAATCGATACCACACTGAGATATCACCTCATACCAGTTAGAAAGGCTATCACACACAAAAAGGGAAGAGGCAGCAAGGATCTTGAGAAAAGGGAAATTTTGTGAACATTAGATGGCTATGTTCGATTAGTGCAGTCACTATGAAAAATAATGTGGAAGTTCCTCAAAAAATTTTTAAATGGAACTATGGTGTAATGCAGCAGTCCTTCTCCTTGATACGTATCAAAAGTGGAAACAAAACACTATTTTATGAAGATATTGCACCCCCTTGTTTAAAGAAGTATTATTTACAAAAGTTAAGATATAGAAATGACCAAGTGTTCATCTACAAATGAGTGGATAAATATGTGGTATAAAATATATATGAAATATTATTCAGCCATGAGAAAATGGAAATCCTGCCATTTGCAACACCATGAATGGACCTTGAGCTCATAATGTTAAGTGAAATGAGTCAGACATAAATAAACAGTTTGTTCTCATTTATATGTGTAATTAAAAAAAAAAGCTGAAGTCATAGAATCAGAAAGTAGAATAGGAATTATTAGCAAGGGTTGGGGTGTGGGGGAAATGTAGAGATGTTAGTCAAAGGGTAAAGACTGAGTTATAATTCACATAAGTTCTTGGGACCTAATATACAGTATGATTATAGTTTACAATACTGCAGTCGTACTGGAAAGATGCTAAAAGAGGAAATCTTAAATGTTATCAACAACAACAACCAACAAAACAAAACAAAACAAAACAAAACAGTACTTTTAAAAGGTTATTTAAATATTAACCAATGCTACTCTCACAATCATTTCAGAATACCAAATCAACATGTTGCACAGTTTAAACATACAAAGTTATATGTGAATTATATCTCAATAAACCTGAAAAATAGTAGTGCTATACTGATATGTCAGTTGATACTAGAGACAATTTCATTACAGCACAATCACTCCAAATATAATATTGTTATCTTAATAATTTTTTTAAAGATTTAATTTATTATTTTTAGAGAGAGGTGTAGGGAGAGATCCAGAGAGAGAGAGAAACATCAATGTGTGGTTACCTTTCACCTGCCTCCAGCCATTAACCTGGCTGGAGACCTGGCTTGCAACCTGGTTATGCGCCCTGGCTGGGGAATCGAACCAGTGACCTTTGGGTTCATAGTCTAGCGCCTTATCCACTGTGCTACCAGTCAGATATCTTAAGATATTTTTAATATGAAATTTGCACTTTACCTTACTGAGGATACTAAAATATTGGGAGTGCACCCACTGAACCTATTGATTTATTGCCTTCATTCTATTGTTTTGAGATTTGTTCTTTCCATTCTGATTTGCCATCATCCTGTAGTCATTTCAAATTCTAGGAAGAATGGACACACATAAAGTGAGCACATAAATAGAGCACAGGGAAATTTTCAAAAAAGTTATATGTGCACATCTAATTATCTTCTTCAATAATTATTTTTAAAAAATACAATTATATCAGGACCAAAATGGCCCTTGTCTGTGGTTCACACAGAAGGACAACAATAGTAATGGGTCCAAATGCCTGCTGAAAAATTTGTTATTTTCCTTTGCTCAAGCATAAACAATCTGTCCATAAATAGTTTCACAGGCAAGCTGTAACCTTTCCTATTCATTCCTTTTATTTCTTTTAGCAGGGCTTTGAAGAATTGATTTATACTTACATTGTACCTATCACTATGTCAAGACAGTTTACTGGGAATCACCATTAATAACTCATTATTTTAATACCAAACTGAATAAGCTAAGTATTTTACGTATGCAGTGAAAAGTGCCTATTCAAAAAATAAAGCCTCTAATATTGTTTATTATTTTACTGTTGTGATTTTATTACATAAAATAATTTAAATCATTATTTTATTTAAATGTATTTATAACTGCTAAATCTAAGCTGAATGTGTTTTTATGTAGGTTTACTTTCCTTATGTTATTTAATTAAAATGATGCCTGCTGTATCTGCTACATTACACTTCAGAATTCTAACAGTAGTTTTAGTAGTCTATTGCGTACATCTGCTATCCTTGATCTTTTGACATTTCTATGTAGTGTATTTACTCATATGTTTTTTCTCTGTTCCACAAAAATTACTTTTATGCTTTATAGTTCTGCATCATGACCTTCCATTGGCCTTGGACAAGCATGGGTGACTCATTGTATGGGTACCATCATAAAGATAAGTGTTTCCACATTCAGGGTGGAAAATTCTATCAAAATAATGACCTGCCAGAGTTCTGAAATAAAGAAAGAAACATGATGATAAAAGCTGATCAGCAGCTGCCATGTTAACCCATGTCAGTTTTACTAAGGGAAAAATAGTGGTGGCGTGTTCATATATGTATTTTTCTTTTCTCAGATCATCTCTACATTCACATTTCAGTTTTATCACTTGTTAGCTATGTCCTTCTTCAAGTTAATCAACCTCTAAAGCCCTTGGTTTCTCAATCATAGGACTCTACTACTCCTTTATCTTGTCTGACAAAAAAATAGATTAAAAATATTAAATGAAAAAGAAATTGGGATAAACATAAACACTTAATTTCTCTGTTGTCTTACTAGGGTAGTTTTGTACTGATGGATAAAATTCCACAACATAATAGCTGAATAGAAGCTAAATATTCATGGTCACTAAGCTAGCTGACTATAAATTCTACTAAGCTTTTGTGGTTCCTGAATTGCAAGATACAATGGCTGTTACACTATTATTTATTCTCTTTAAACCTCCATATGTTGTTCCAATCACCATCCCATATGTTTCTTTCTCTTACAGGCATTGGATTATATAATACAAGGTTGTATTTTATACATGTATCTAGAGATGTCAGATACAAACTCCCTCAACCACCAAGTATACAAATATGCCTATATCTGAACTCAAATTATCCTATTGTTTAAACAAAGAGAAACTTTTTGCTCCTCCAGGTATGTTGTGTCTGAAAAGTACCACTGTGAACAAAGTTTTGCAAGTGATAAGCCAAGGATGAAAACAAAGACACATATGTGACATTTTTATGTATTTCAGTAAGTATCCACCTACCAATGTTAATTATCAGTAATTACTACATATTTTGAATTGTTAAAAGCTATAGCAAATATTCAGAAAATTACATGTAATAAATATATGCCTGGGTTAATTTTCACAAATTAACCAAACTGCTGTCTATATCTGTTGAAATAGTCACAAATTGTATTTCTATGTCAGCTTATATACTGAAAAACAATTGCTGTTTAAATATTGAGTGTACTTGCCATTCTAGAGTAAGTCATACTTGATTGAAATATATGATTTTTGTGCCTTGGATGGTGGCACAGTGGATAAGGTACCAGACTGTGAACCCAAAGGTTGCTGGTTCAAGTCTCAGCCAGGGCAACATAACCAGGGTGCAAGCCAGGTCTCCAGCCATACATTGAAATTTCTCTTCCTCTCTGCCTGTCTCCTTTCCCCTCTCTCTGAAAAAGAATAAAATCTTTTTAAAATATGTGATTCTTTGTATAATTTCTATATTTGATTTACCAAAATTTTGTTGAGTTTTTTAATATTCTAGTGAGAAATAGAGGTCTGTAGTTTTGTTTGCCTAATTTTTATGTCAATGGGAAACTACTTATAAAATTACTAAAGAATGTGATTTTTCATTTCCTAATTTTGGGAAGCTTTTGTTTGGAATATGTGGGGTGGTTTCTCAAATGTTTGGTAGATTTCAACAATTAAGTAATCCATGAAATGTCTTTCTTCATGGGGATAATTTTAATTACAAATTTTTATAAAATATTTTATTTATTATATATTTTTAGATGGAGGGGAACTAAGAGAGTCAGAGAGGGAGAGAAACATCAATGTATGGTCGCCTTTCACCTGCCTTCAGCTATGGACCTGGCTGGAGACCTGGCTTGCAATATGGTTATGTGCCCTGACTGGGAATTGAACCAGCGACCCTCAGGTTTTCAGTCCAGCACCTTTCAACTGAGCCACCAGCCAGGGTTTAAATTTTAAATTTAATGTTTAAAATATAAATTCAATTTATTATTTTTTCTTCTGTGAGGTTATCCAGTGCCATTCTCGATACTTAAGATAAAAAGTTTATTGTCATAAGTAATTTATAATATTGCTGCCTTTTTATAATTCTAGGATAAATAATTGTAGGAATTTTCCTTTATAAGAAACTATTTTTTCTTATTTAATAGCATGTATTGTTAATTAATAACTTATAACCTGCTCCAAGACTGTAAAAATTTTTCCATAAGTTCCTCATATATACTTTTAAGATTATTATTTTTTTAAATTTAACTTTATTGTTGTTGTATTACATCCATTCCCATTTTACTCTCTTTGGTCCCCTTTCCCACTTACCTAAAACACCTCAAAATCAATCCCACTTGTTGTCAATGTCAATGGTTCTTCCATACTAGTTCCTTGACTGAACATCTTTCCTACCTTCCCTCCTCCTCCCCTTGCACTCCTCTCCATCCACTGAAGGTCTACTCATTGTATTCATGTATCTGATTCTTTTATGCTTGTTTATTTGTTTTGTTCATTATTGTCCAGAAATGGGTGAGATCATATGGTATTTGTCTTTCACTGACTGGCTTATTTCACTAGGCATAATACTTTCTAGTTCCATCCATGTTGTTGCAAAGAGTAGGAGTTCCTTCCTTCATTCTGCTGTGTAGTATTCCGTTGTGTAAAGGTACCAAAGTTTTTTGATCCAATCAAAAACATAGCACTTGGCAATTGTAAATAGCGCTGCTATGAACATTGGGATACATAGGGTCTTATGAATTGGTATTTCAGGGTTCTTTGGGTACAGTCCTAGTAGTGGAATTGCTGAATCAAAAGGCAGTTCCATTTTCAGTTTCTTAAAAAAACTCCATACTATTTTCCATAGTGCACCAGCCTATATTCCCACTAACAGTGTACCAGGGCTTCCTTTTCCCCATATCATCACCAATACTTGTTGTTTGTTGATTTGTTGATGATTGCTATTTTGACAGGTGTGAGGTGGTATCTTATTGTGGTTTTAATTTGCATCACTCTGATGGCTAGTGATGTTGAGCATTCTTTCATATGCCTCTGGACCTTTTGTATGTCTTCCTCAGAGAGTTGCCTGTTCAGGTCCTTTGCCCATTTTGTAATTGGGCTGTCTGTCTCCCTGGTGTTGAGTCACATAAGTTTGTATATATTTTGGAGATCAAACCCTTGCCTGAGGTATCATTGGCAATTATGTTTTCGATGCAGTTAGTTCCCTTTGAATTTTGATGGTGTTTTCTTGAGCTGAACAGAAACTTTTCAATTTGATATAATCCCATTGGTTTATCTATTATTTTATATCTTTTGCCCTTGGAGAAGTATCAGTAAATATATTTCTGCATAGGATACCTAAATTTTCCTGCCTATATTTTCCTCTAAGACCTTTACGGTGGCACTGCTTATGTTTAAATCCTTTATCCATCTTGAGTTTATCGTGGTGTATGGTGTAAGATGGTGGTCTAGTTTTATTTTTTTGCATGTTGTTGTCATGTTGTCCCAACACTCTTGTTGAAGGAACTGTTTTTATTCCATTTATGTTCCTTCCCTCTTTGTCAAATATTAATTGCCCATAGAGTCCTGGGTTAATTTCTGGGCTCTCTATTCTGTTCCATTGATCTATGTCTATTCTTATGCCAGTACCACTCTGGTTTGATTACAGTAGCCTTGTAATATAGTTTGATGTCCAGTATTGTAATTTCTCTTACCTTGTTCTTTGTTCTCAAGATTGCTGTGGATATTCATGGACATTTTCGGCTCCATATAAATTATTGAAGTATTTTTTCTATATCTATGAAGGACGTCATTGGTATTTTAATTGGGCTGGCATTGAATCCATAAATTGCTTTGGTAAGTATGGACATTTTAATGATGTTAATTCTTCCCATCCATAAAAATGATATATGCTTCTATTCATTTGTATCTTCCTTAATTTCTTTCTTCAGTGTTCTGTAGTTTCTTGAGTACAGGTCTCTTACCTCCTTGGTTAAGTTTATTCCTAAGTACTTTAATTTTCTTGTTGCCATGGTAAAGAGTATTTTTCTTCTAGCTTCTATCTCTGATGTTTCATTATTGGTATACAAAAATGCCTTTGATTTCTGAATATTGACTTTATATCCAGCTATTTTGCTAAATTTGCTTATTAGGTCAAGTAAGTTTTTGGTGGAGTCTATGGGGTTTTGTGTATACACTATCATATCATCTGCAAATAATGACAGTTGGACTTCCTCCTTTCTGATTTGGATACCTTTGATTCCTTTATCTTCTCTGATAGCTATGGCAAGAACTTCCAAAGCAATGTTGAACAGAAGTGAAGAAAGAGGACAGCCTTGTCTTGTTCCTGGCCTTAGGGGGAAAGCTTTTAGTTTTTGCCCATTGAGTGTGATGTCAGGTTTCTGATATATAGTCTTTATAATGGTGAAGTATGCTCCCTCTATTCCCATTTTGCTGAGTGGTTTTTTTTTATCATAAATGGTTGCTGTACTTTATCAAATGCTTTTTCAGCATCTATTTATATGATCGTATGGTTTTTGTCTTTCATTTTGTTGATGTGGTGTATTACATTTATTGATTTCCAAATGTTGTACCATCCTTGCATTCCTGGGATGAAATCCACTTGATCATGATATACAATTTTTTTTGGATGTATCGCTGGATCTGGTTGGCCAATATTTTGTTAAGAATCTCAGCATTTTTGTTCATCAGAGATATTGGCCTATAGTTTTCTTTCTTAGTTGTGACTTGACCTGAGTTTGGGGTTGGAATAATATCGGCCTTGTAGAAAGAATTTGGGAGTCTTCCCTCTTGTTGGATTCTTTGGGTTAGGTTGAGAAGGATAAGAGTTAGTTCTTCTTTAAATGTTTGATAGAATTCACCTGTGTAGCCATCTGGTCTGGGGCTCTTTTCCTTTGGGAGATTTTTGATCACTTCTTCAATTTCATTAGTAGCTATTGGTCTATTCAGGATTTCTACTTCTTCTGGGATCCATTTTGGTAGATAATACATTTCCAGAAATTTGCTCATTTCACCCGGTTGTCATATTTCTTGTAATATAGTTGTTTTTAGTAATTTCTTACAATCCTTTTTATTTCTGAAGTATCAGTTGTGATTTCCCTTCTGTCAGTTCTGATTCTGTTATTTGGGTCCTCTCTCTCTTTTTCTTGATTAGTCTGGATAAAGGCTTGTCAATTTTGTTTACTATTCAAAGAACCCTCTCCTGAACTTATTGATCCCTCAAATTGTAGTTTTTGTCTCAAAGTTATTTAGTTCTGTTCAAATCTTGATGATTTCCTTCATTCTACTTGCTCTAGGCTTTGTTTGTTGTTGCTCCTCTAGTTCTTGCAGCTTTATGCTTAGGTTGTTTGTATAAGTTTCTTCTATCTTTTTAGGTAGGCCTGTACAGCTACGAATTTTCCTCTGAGGACTGCCTTTGCTGTGTTCCATAGGTATTGGGCTGTTTGTAGTCATTGTCATTTGTTTCCAGAAACTTTTTTATTTCATCTTTGATCTTGTTGTTAACCCATTCACTACTTAAAATCTTGTCATTCAGTCTCCAGGAGTTAAGAGTGTTTTTGTTTTTTTCCCTTGAGGCTGGTTTCTAGTTTCAATCCATTGTGATCTGAGAAGATGCTTGGCATGGTTTCAATTTTACTGTATTTATGGAGGCTTGTCTTGTGAACTACCATGTGGTCTATCTTTGAAAATGTTCCAAGTGCATTTGAAAAGAATGTGTATTTTGCTGCTTCAGGGTGAAAGTTTCTGTATATATCAGTTAGATTAATTTCCTCTAGAGTGTTGTTCAATGCCACAGTATCCTTGTTGTTTATGCTTGGAAGATATATTGATTGTTGATAATGGGGTATTAAAGTCCAGTACTATTAGTGCGTTACTGTCTATATCCATCTTGAAGTCCTCCAAGATCTACCTTATATGTTTCAGAGTTCCTATGTTGAGTGCCTATTTGTTTACCAGGGTTATATCTTCTTAATGGATTGTTCCCTTAAGTATTATGAAATATCCTTCTTTGACTTTTTTGATTGGGCTTCATTGTAAAATCTACTTTGTCTGTAATAATTATTGCTACACCAATCTTTTCTTCAGGTTCATTTGCTTGATATACATTTTTCTATCCCGTCATTTTCAATCTGTGTTGATCATTTGTTCTGAGGTAGGTCTCTTGAAGACAGCATATATGTGATTCATGTTTTCTTTTCTTTTTCTTTTTTTAATTTTATTGTTGTTGTATTACATCCATCCCCTTTTTGCTCCCCTCTGTCCCCCTCCCCACCCGCCCATTCCCCACAAAGTCAATCTCCCCTGTTGTCCATGTCCATGGTTCCTTTATACTAGGTACTTAACTAAGATGCTCCCCTTTCTTGCCTTTGCCTCCACCCTCCACCCTCCCACAAACCCATTTTCCCGTGACCACAGAAGGCCTATTCCTTGTATTCATATATTTGGTTCTCATTTGCTTGTTGTTAGTTTTGTTCATTATTGTCCTAAATGGGTGAGATCATATAATATTTTTCCTTCACTGACTGGCTTATTTCACTAAGCATAATACTCTTCAGTTCCTTCCATGTTGTTGCAAAGGGTACAAGTTCCTTCTTTCTTTCTGCTACATAGAATTCCATTGTGTAAATGTACCAAAGTTTTTTGATCCAATCATCCAGTGATGGGCACATAGGCTGTTTCCAGCACTTGGCTATTGTAAATAGTGCTGCTATGAACATAGGTGTATATAGGTTCTTATGAATAGGTGTTTTAGGATTCTTTGGGTATAGTCCAAGTACTGGAATTGCTGGATCAAAAGGTAGTTATATTTTTAGTTTTTTTTAGGAAACCCCATACTGTTTTCTACAGTGGCTGCACCAGCCTACATTCCCACCAACAGTGTATGAGGGTTCCCTTTGCCCCGCATCCTCGACAACACTTGTTGTTTATTGATTTACTGATGATTGCCATTCTGACAGGTGTGAGGTAGTATCTTATTGTGGTTTTAATTTGCATCTCTCTGATGACTAGTGATGTTGAGCATTCTTTCATATGCATTTGGGCACTCTGTATATCTTCCTCAGTGAGTTGTCCGTTCAGGTCCTTTGCCCATTTTTTAATTGGGCCGTCTGTCTCCCTGGTCTTGAGTCACATTAGTTGTTTATATATTTTGGAGATCAGACCCTTGTTTGAGGTATCATTGGCAATTATGTTTTCCCATACAGTTGGTTCCCTTTGAATTTTGCTGATATTTTCTTTAGCTGAACAGAAACTTTTCAATTTGATATAGTCCCATTTGCTGATTCAATCTTTTATTTCCTTTGCCTTTGGAGAAGTATCAGTAAACATATTTTTGCGTAGGATATCCAAAAGTTTACTGCCTATATTTTTCTCCAGAACCTTTATGGTGGCACTGCTTATGTTTAAATCCTTTATCCATCTTGAGTTGATTCTGGTGTATGGTGTAAGTTGGTGGTCTAGTTTTATTTTTTGCATATTGCTGTCCAGTTCTCACAACACCTTTGGTGAAGAGACTGTTTTTACTCCATTGGATGTTCCTTCCCCCTTTGTCAAATATGAGTTGACCATAGAGTCCTGGGTTGATTTCTGGGCTCTCTATACTTTTCCATTGATCTATATGTCTATTCTTATCCCAGTACCATGCTGTTTTGATGACAGTAGCCTTGCAGTATTGTTTGAAATCCAGTATTGAGATTCCTCCTACCTTGTTCTTCTTTCTCAAGATTGTGGTGGCTATTTGTGGACATTTTAGGCTCCATATAAATTTTTGAAGTATTTTTTTCTATTTCTGTGAAATCTGTTATTGGTATTTAATTGGGATTGCATTGAATATGTAGATTGCTTTGGGTAGTATGGACATTTTAATGATGTTCATTCTTCCCATCCACGAACATGGTATATGCTTCCATTTATTTGTGTCTTCCTTTATTTCTTTCTTCATTGTTCTGTAGTTTTCTGAGTACAGGTCTTTTACCTCCCTAGTTAAGTTGATTCCTAAGTACTTTATTTTTCTTGTTGCTATGGTAAATGGGATTTGTTTTTTCGCTTCTATTTCTGTTGTTTCATTATTGGTATACAAAAATGCTTTTAATTTTTGGATATTGACCTTATACCCAGCTGTTTTGCTAAATTTGCTTATTAGGTCGAGTAAGTTTTTGGTGGAGCCTATCGGGTTTTGTATGTACACTATCATATCATCTGCAAATAATGACAGTTTGACTTCCTCCTTTCCAATTTGGATACCTTTGATTCCTTTTTCTTCTCTGATGGATATAGTTAGAACTTCCAAGACAATGTTGAATAGAAGTGGAGAAAGTGGACAGCCTTGTCTTCTTCCTGATGTTAGTGGGAAAACTTTTAGTTTTTGTCCATTAAATATGATGTTGGCTTCAGGTTTCTCCTAGATGGCCTTTATGATGTTGTGGTATGCTCCCTCTACTCCCATTTTGCTGAGGGTTTTTATCATAAATGGTTGTGGTACTTTATCAAATGCTTTTTCAGCATCTATTGATATGATCATATGGCTTTTATCTTTCAATTTGTTGATGTGCTGTATTACATGTATTGATTGTCGAATGTTGTACCATCCTTGCATTCCTGGGATGAAGCCCACTTGATCATGGTGTATGATCTTTGTAATTATACTACTGAATCCGATTGGACAATATTTTGTTGAGAACTTTAGCATCTATGTTCATCAGAGATATTGGCCTATAGCTTTCTTTCTTAGTTGGATCTTTCCCTGGTTTTGTGATTAGAATAATATTGGCCTCATGGAAAGAGTTTGGGAGTCTTCCCTCTTCCTGAAATTTTTGGTATAGTTTGAGGAGGATAGGAGTTAGTTCTTCTATAAATGTTTGGTAAAATTCTCCTGTGTAGCCATCTGGTCCAGGGCTTTTGTGCTTTGGGAGATTTTGGATTACTTCTTGAATTTCACTAGTTGTTATTGGTCTATTCAGGCTTTCTGCTTCTTCTGCGTTCAGTTTTGGTAGATTATACCTTTCCAGAAATATGTCCATATCATCCAGGTTGTCGTATTTTTTGTCATAGAGTTGTTTGTAGTAATTTCTTACAATCTTGTGTATTTCTGAGGTATCAGTTGTGATTTCCCCTCTTTCAGTTCTGATTCTGTTTACTTGGGTCCTCTCTCTCTTTTTCTTGATGAGTCTGGATAAGGGCTTGTCAATTTTGTTTATTTTTTCTAAGAACCAACTCCTGGTTCTGTCGATTCTTCGAATTGTAGTTCGAATCTCTGAGTTATTTAGTTCTGCCCTGATTTTGATGATTTCCTTCCTTCTACTTGCTCTGGGCTTTGTTTGTTGTTGCTCCTCTCGTTCTTGCAGCTTAGTGGTTAGGTCGTTTTTATAAACTTCTTGTAACCTTTTTTGGAAGGCCTGTATTGCTATCAATTTCCCCCTGAGAACTGCCTTTGCTGTATCCCATAGGTTTTGGGCTGTTGTGTGTTCATTGTCATTTGCTTCCAGGAACTTTTTGATTTCATCTTTGATCTCATTGTTGACCCCTTCATTGCTTAAAAGCATGTTATTCAGTCTCCATGAGTTAGATAATTTTTGGGTTTTTCCCTTGAATTTGGTTTCTAGTTTCAAGCCATTGTGATCTGAGAAGATACTTTGTATGATTTCCATTTTCCTGTATTTGTGGAGGCTTGTCTTGTGA
>PVIW01015499.1:0-19579 GCA_004026585.1 Noctilio leporinus | reverse complement strand
AGTGCCGCTATGAACATAGGTGTGCATAGGTTCTTATGAATTGGTGTTTCAGGATTCTTTGGGTATAGTCCAAGTAGTGGAATTGCTGGATCAAAAGGCAGTTCCATTTTTAGTTTTTTAAGGAAACCCCATACTGTTTTCCATAGTGGCTGCACCAGCCTGCATTCCCACCAACAGTGTATGAGGGTTCCCTTTGCCCTGCATCCTCGCCAACACTTGTTGTTTGTTGATTTGCTAATGATTGCCATTTTGACAGGTGTGAGGTGGTATCTTAATGCAGTTTTAATTTGCATCTCTCTGATGACTAGTGATGTTGAGCATTCTTGCTAGTGGTCTTGAATAGTAGAGTAGTCCAACTCTTGACTCTTAAACCGCTTGCATAGAACTATATATGCTTTTACAATTTGGTTAGGGATTAACATAACCATTTTGAAATTCAGGTAAAAATATTTGAAGTTAGCATATCATAATAACTGTAACATACATGTAGCAGGTTGCAGCAAAACCAAGGTTTCTGAGACAAATTTCATGTTACTTCCCAATTCAGCCCAACTCCCATTTCCTGCTATTGTTATAATACAATATTATTATTGGTTTCCTAGAACATTGTAGCAAAGTACCACGAACAAGTTGGCTTAAAACAACAGGAACATATTCCACCAAAGTTTCTGAGGCTAAAAGTTCAACATCAAAGTTCAAAATCAGCAGGTGAAAGGCAACCATACATTGATGTCTCTCTCCCTCTCTGCCTCTCTTTCTTCCCCTCTCTCTAAAAATAATAAATAAAATCTTTTTTAAAAAGTTCAAAATCAATTACGCAGGATGATGTTTAATCTGAGGCTTTGGGTTGAGTCCATCTACCCAAAAACTCTGTCTTTTCCTAGCTTCTGGGGGTGGTGGGCAAGCCAGTCCCTGACATTCTTTGGCTTATAGCTTCATTACTCCAGCCTCTGCCTGTGTCACCATATGGTGTCCTCCCTGTGTGTCTCTGTCTTCACAGGGCATTTTCTTCTTCCTATCAGGACACTAGCAATATTGGATTAGATCCCTCTCTAATAACCTCATCTTAATTATATTAAACCTGCAAGGATTCTATTTCAGAATGAAATCATCTTCACAGGTACCAAGGATTGGGACATCAACTTATCTTTCTGGGGACACAATCCTACCCATAACACCTGGTAACACAGTAAGAGCTTCTTAATCTCAGCACCAGACAATCATCTTTGTCTCCACATTAATAAAGTATGCTAACCCACTGAGGACACTTCTGTAATTAAGAGAACATTATTAATTTTTAGAAATCGTTCGCAAAAGCAAGTATCTAGTTAATTTCTGTTTGATAGCTATGCATTCCTTTTAGGAATAAAAAATATTATTTTGTGGTGGAAATAAGATACCCAGAATGCTCACTTTCTTTATGAGCTTAAGCCAAACTGATCAAGTGCCTGAGTTCAGAAGGGTTTTTATGTATCTATGGAAACACAAACTCTGGAATTATGAAGTTTAAATTTTGTTCTCAGTATAACCATGGACATTGATTATGGACATTGATCTTGATGGTACTATTGATAGTAGGTATTTTTTTTCTATTTTAAAAGCTTTTAACATGGACAACAAGTGGGATTGACTTTGTGGGGGGAGTGGGTGGGTGGGGAAGGGGACAGAAGGGAGTAAAAAGGGGATGATTGTAATACAACAACAATAAAATTAAATTTAAAAAAGCTTTTATCAAATCTTTGCAGTGTGCAAAGGATTTTAACAGAACAAGTTAGATGCTGTATACCTTCAAATGACACCATTGCTTTCTGTCTCGAGGTAGGAAAGCACCAACACACTCTGTCTTTGCTCTTGGCAAAATAGAACTTCAAGGATGCACTGTACCAAATAGGAGAGAGGTAGCTGATACACAGAGAATGGGGTGAGGGAGATAAACTTTAACAAATAGTAATATTCCTGTTGCAGTCATATTCAGATGATTTATTCTGTTTCTTAGAGAGACATTGATAATATTTTTGTTTGTTTCATTATTTTTAACACTTTTTACAATTGAATTCATCTTTGCCTGTATTTCCTTTTCAAAGTCAGGCCTGATGGTGTTTCTCTGTGACCTAGCTTCCTGGACTGGTAGGTCAAATGTATAATCTGGAGCTGACAGGTCAGAGGCTGAGATGACTGGACTGATGTGGATATGTCACCTGAGATTACACCACATTTCAGTATCACATTGTGTAAAATTCAGAGAACTCATAGTACATTGTCAGAGTGAGGTGACACAATCTGATGGACATAAATGGGGCCAGATAAAGATAATATTTTGTATCCTATCTTGATTAAGGCTTACGGAGAGTACTATAAAAATTGATACAAAAATCAATCAATCAATCAAGGCTGCTCAGTAAGTTTACAAGAGCTTTTTACCCTTGCATTTTGTTAGTAAGTTCTAATACATCCATAAATAATCATTTGGCCAGACATTTGAATAGATTTTGATCTGGATGGGCAAGTCACAATTGTATCTGATGCTTGACGTTTCTGGAAGCACTTCAATGCTGGCTTACTAGTTTCCAAAAAGCAAGATTTAAAAAGTTCTTTATTAGCAAAAGTCATGCATCATATGTTACCTTTGCCCCCAAACTGGTTAGTGTGATTCTGTGGAGATACAAATGGAAGAATTTTTCCAAAAAAGCAGAGCTGATTTTGGTTCATCCTAACATTGCAGCCAGTGCTGGTGAGCACTGAAGAGGCTTGTTAGTTTACCCACCGATTTATTTCGTTTCGTTTATTTTCTCTCCTTAAATTTGTGCTGTTTTCTATGAATCCTAGCTGACTCCATGTTAGCTCTGGGCATTGCTGTATAACTCATATGAAAAACAGTTATTTGCAAACATCACCCACTGTTTTTGATGAACTCTTGTTACCTAAAACATTCAACACCCTGTCCGAATGTATCTCTTTATTGGTGCCTCAAGCTTCAGACAAACAAATCCACTCTTCTTTGGACAGGCACTGACTTTTTGCTACACCAACCCTTTGTGCATGCTTTGTATCCTGCTTGAAATAAATCACAGTGAATTAAGTGATATCTCTTCAATTTGTCCTTGTGATAATCTCATCCAGGGCATTTATTTGAAAAAGGCAAAGCAGTCTCAACTGTGACCTTGTAATAAATATTTTCTTTTGAAGGTATTTGTCTTTACATTGAAAAGAATCAAAAACTAGCATTCATGTCTTTCAGCCCCAAAGGCATTGGGGATTATGAGGTAAACACTGCACTGGTCAGTAGTGGATCGATTGGTCAGGAGGACCCAGCCAGAAGAATGTTCTGATTTCATGAACTTGACATTAGTCCACCCAATTGCAGCTAGACCTCTTATAATCTCCTCCTGGTCTTAGAAGGAAGAAAACCAATAACAGATTTCCTCCTTTTCAGCATTTCTGACATAACTCATTTAGGGCAGCAGATACTTGATCAGTGGCTGCAGCTGCATTTCCTCTGGAAGACAGAAGTCAAGGAGGCAGGGTCAGTTTTCACAGCCCTGGGCTGCTTCAGCATTATATCCATTCCAGAAAGGATGATACTCCTTCTACTCTGTTGTAGATACATAATTCTAAAGCATGAAGAGTTTTATGTTAAAGTTTAGGCTTTGGTGCTCTCTCCAGCACTCTCAACCTCAAGGACAAAGTCTTGAGGACATCTGAAATAATGACTGCAGTGGAAAGTCATATCTTCACTCCTGTCATTGCTAGCAGATGCACCTAACATTTTTTAAAAAGATTTTAATTATTATTTTTAGAGAGAGGGCAAAGGAGCAAGGCAGAAAGGGAGAGAACCATCAATGTGTAGTGGCCTTTCACCTGCCTCTAGTTACAGACCTGGCTGGACACCTGGCTTTCAACCTGGTTATGTGCCCTGTTTGGGAATTGAACCAGTGACCTTTGGGTTCACAGGCCGGCACCTTATCCACTGTGCCATCAGCCAGGGCACTCCTAGCATCTTAAATCCTGTTAAAACTCTTGTTTTACAGACTCTTGCTTTCACTGTTCTGGTTGAACATACAGAAGCAGTGGTTACTTGTCTGGCTTGAAAGCTTTGAACTATGACTCTCTCAGCTTAGATTGTAGATCTCAGGCAGAGAACATTTTTCTTGCTAAGGCTGTTTCTTTTCATCTCAGTTTTCAGAGTTGATAACTTTAGTCTGAGTTTATTTCTCCCTAGTAGGTTCTACTAAAAGTGATAAGAAAGAGCCAACACATGAATTATTATGAATATTCCAACCAGTTCCCTTAACACTGGAGTGTCTATCAGCACATGGATATTCTTCCAAAGCAAACATTTAACTAAGCATTTTTCCTACCTCATTCTAAAAATCACCAGCTTTCCAGCTGATTACCTTCATAAGCCTTGATCAGTTTGGCTTAAGTTCTTAACAGCACCATGCTTTAGGTACCAGTTTCTGAATCACTAAGATTTTATTTGCCTGTTTATAAGAACAATCCAAATACATACCTCAACCGATACAGAGGTAAAAGAAGTCTGGGGGCAGGCAATCTGGGACCAGAATTCACTGTGCCATCCTTTGTACTTAGATTTCAGCTTTTAAGGTTGACCCATGGTGCAAAGTGGCAACTGGGCTTCCAGAATTTTGTTTAAATTTTACGCAGAAGGGATGCAGGGAGCAAATGGACAAAGGGATTCTTTTTCCTGTTGAGTCTGCCTCCTTAAGAGCAAATAGGGAGTATAGACTTCCAGTGGGCTTATTGAGGTCTATAATAAACCAGAATTCTATTAGTAAGTAGAAGAGATTGGATATTGTATAGACAACTATTACACTATTCTAATTATTTCTCCAGCATTCAACCATCTGTTATGCCAAATGCTAAAAATATCAGTAAGCCCCTGAAGATACAAATACAAAATAAAAATGCCTCAAACTTATGGTAAAATGACTTGTATAAGTAAAATATTAAAAACAACTAAGTATCCACTGTTAGGTTAGTTGAACAACCACAAAAAGGAGTAATTTTCCAACATGACAATGACAAAATCTTTATAAAATGATATAGAATGATTTCCAGGATATTTTTTTGAAATAAAGGAGCAAAACGGGTAACATACAAACTATTTTTTGTGTAATAAATAAGAGTACACACACACACACACACACACACACACACACACTGCTTACTTTTCAAAAAGTAACACAAGGATGACAAACTAGAAACTAATGAAAGTGGGTCCATAGCAGGCAGGAGAAAAAGGGCTGGAAACTGGAATTCTACATATACACTTTTACACAATTCTGCCATTTGTAATACTTTATATATTCCTGTAAAAATTATATATGTGAGCCCTGGCTGGTAGCACAGTGGGTAAGGCACCGGCCTGCGAACCCAAAGGTCACAAGTTCGATTCCCCAGCCAGGGCACATGACAAGGTTGCAAATCAGGTCTCCAGTCAGGTCTGTGGCTGGAGGCAGGTGAAAAGCAACCACACATTGAAAAAAAAAAAATTATATATGTGAATATATATATATATATATATATATATATATATATATATATAATCTTGTTTGTTTTTTAGAGAGAAGGAAAGGGAGAGAGAAAGAGAGGGAGGGAAACATGAATTGGATCAATTGGTTGCCTCTATCATGTGATGGACTGGGGTCTGATCCTATAATCAGGCATATGCCCTGACTGGGAACTGAACTGATGACCTTTCTCTCTGCAGGATGGCACTCAACTACCTGAGCCATATTGGTCAGGGAAAAATTCTTATATATTTGAAGTAAGCAAATACAAAGGATGAAATAAAAAAATAAATACTAAAACTGAATACAAATAGAAACAATCCTCACTGTGTATAAACTTGATATTATACACAGAAAAAGAAATTAATTCAAGTAACTTTTCAACACAGAATTTTGATCATATATACTTAGAAGAATATATTCCAAAGGATAAAAACAATTACAAAACAGTCTTGCATTCTTCTTCTTAGATTTGCTGTTGCTAGTGATACTAATGTTTTAATTCTCAAACTATTTTGTTTATGTAGTAGGACAGAGTGAGTGAATATATGGATTTGGAAAGAAAACAAGGATTTTCAGTGTGGGATAAGAACTCTACAAATATGAAATGGGAGAAGTTAAGGAAGAACCCTTGGATGTTGGATTTCAATCGATGATAGCAGCACTATTAGATATTCAAGATAAAGACCTACTGAATAAAAGAAAAGTAAAAGAATTAAAATATAAGCTAGAATTAGCACAAGGCTTTTTTTGTAGCCACAAATCTTTTTATTAGCCTTTAATGACTCCAAATTTTACCATGTTAGAACCTGGCACATATATGTTACCAGGTCTTGGATACATATATGGAGGGTATTATCAGTATGGACACATCCACCCCTCATCTCTGGGAAATGTTGTAATATCAATTCTCTGGAATTCCATTAGTAAACATTAGAGAAAGAAAAGAGAAGCTGTCGTGCAACTTGGAAGGAAAATGCAGCACGCAACAGTTTGCATCACTGTGACACCCTAACTGAAGAAGAAGGGACTGGATAAAGAACACATATGAATGACCTATGGACATGCAACATTGTGGGAATTGACTATGGGAGCAGGGGGTGGGATAGGCAGAGGAGAGCAAAGGAGGAAAAATTGGGACAACTGTAATAGAATAAAATGATTTACTAAAAAAATAAAAAAGAAAGTAGGAGGAAGAGGGGGAGAATGGGAGGAAGAAAGGTTTTATTTATTTAGGTGTTTATATTTTTTACATATGAATAGAAACAAACTCATTTCAACATTGTAAAAGACATACTAAACCTTAATTGCATTCATTTGGTCATGTATGTAATTGATTTAATGATAATTCCTTGACAGATACCCAACACCTGATTATGATCTTATTTCTGAGGTTACAACTTACTTTTTGAGCTTGTTTTACAGTGCCTTTTCCAGGACTGGGTCACAGCAGTAATGGCAAATATTGACATAGCATATATTAAAATAACTGTTCAAATTGTATTTTAATTTAAAATCATTGATTTATATCCATCTTGGACACAATAGCAAGGACATAACCTCATGGTGAAATGATTGTATCTCTTAAGAGTGGGGAGGGAAAAAGAACAGGTGTGGAGGAATGAAATGAGGGAACGGTGGCCCCAACTCCTCTCTAGAAGTACATGAGGATGGCACAGGGCTCCAGAGGCCTGGTGAGCTGTTATTAATTTTATGTAATACTTTGTTTCCTTCCTTGTTATCCTCGAGTCTTAAAGTCTTGGTGAATTTTCAGGGTTTTTCTTCTTCTTCTGTGTTGTTGGTTATTAGTGGTGGTCAGGGCTTGAGGCCAGTAAGGTGTTGGTAGGAATGTTCACCACCTTATCTTGGGAATCTCCAGATAAGAGCTGGGGCTTCCCTCTCAGCAGGAGATTGCCTCCCGATTGTGAAGCTTGCAATAATGGGCTGGTATGGTTTAAAAGAAAGGAGCAAGCCATCATTCAAGACATATGGGTGAACAGCCATAGGTGGCTCATGTATATAGAGTTCAGAAAAGATGTTCATCAGTTCATTTAAAAGCTGAACCATTAAAAACAAAAATTTAGGCTTCGGTTGCTATAGAACCAGTGTTATTTTAAAAATATTCTTTTATACCAGCAATGATGAATGACATGTTTTGTGAAATTAGATTTATGCCAGTCAATGTACCTTGTGATTTGAAGATAGCTTGACTGTAATTACTTTGACCTAACCATTTCTTCTTCCCTGCCAAACAGTATTTCATAATAAATGATTCCTACCCAAATCAGAATATTGTAGAGAACATTATGTGAATTCATTGTTAGCTTCCTTAGACAAAATTTTCAAGGTCTTTAATAAGAATTAAAATGAAATGAAGTTAAATAAACATAACAAAAAGAGCTTCTTTAAAAGATATTTAAAAACTACAGGATTATTACTTTTTAATATTTATATTAAAAACCTATTTCAAGCAAAATCTAAATTTTTACACATCTAGTTTTTAAGTTCCAATTTACATATCTACTTTAGCAGTCTTCCCTGGGTCCCTATGCTATATAAATATTTGCCTATCTCCCAACAATCATAGTGTGTTATTTTTACCCTACATAGCACTTCTTACTATCTACTCCCTAATGCAGTTATATAGAGAAATGTTATCTTTTCTTACAAAATTATAAGTTGCTTGGGGATGGAATCCATACTTTAATCACTCATATAGAAGCACTAAAAAAACCTGAGTGATTTATTGACCTATTTTGTAGTTGAGAGGTCTACAAACTTTGCCTATAAAGGACCACAAAATCTTTACTGCTGTAGCATGAATCCAGCCATAGGTAATATGTAAATAATGAGCATAGAGGTATTTCTAGGAAAATTTATTTTCATTAATTGGGAGAGTAGGCTAGGTTTGGACCCCTATTGTAGAACGTATATTCATTAGCTCTTCAAACAGGAAATATGCTAACAATGTTATAAAATAATATGTCCTATATTTCTATCCCCCTTATCTGTAATAGCACAATTCTCCCTGTCTTGAAGCCCCTCTTCTAGTGCACACTCACACATACACACACTTCCCAGATGTCTGGCGATCTTTGGCTCTCCTCACATTTAAATAAGGGGATCTAGATAGCTGATTGGAAGAAGCTGTGTCCTGTGGGCAGGGCCTATTGATAGAGCACTTTACTGTTGGGAGACCTGACTGGGCCATTTTATCAGGCAATTGCATGGAGATGAACGAGCCCAGGTATTTATCTTCACCACAAGGCTGTGAACATTTTGGAAGCATGATCTATGTCCCCTCTTCTGTTGTGCCACCCCCTAGCATGGTGTCTGACACAGGGTAGACACTCATCTGATGTCTATTAGTAATCGGAGCACATACAGCAGGGAAGGCTGGGAAGGATATTTCTCTGGTCCTGATCGCTGGGAATCTACACATCTGATCTTCTAATTCTCTCATGTTTTTCACATCTTTCTTAACTGTAACTTGAAATGAGAATGCAATGAATCTCTAATTCTTACATGTACATCTTCTTGTGGGGCTTGTCATTCTCTTATTTCTAGAAGGATGAGCAGAAATAGGAAGAAAATTATATTCAAATAAAATGCTAATTTATATTTATTCTTTCATCAATTTATATATTTATAACCAGCTATTTAGAATCACTGATTACCATTACTTAAAATTAATTTAGAGTACTTTAAACTTACCTAAGCAGTTTGTCATCTGTTCTTAAAGATTACTTAATTCAATTAGATTTTGACTGCACATATGTGTCAAATAAAGTGGTAAATGAGAACAATTCTACTTTCTTTCCATAGTCAGCTCTTTCCCATTTTTCACATGGGTGCTTCCCACAATCTCTACTCTCCTGAAATCTCCCTACATGCCCCCTCTACTCTCTTCCCAATACTCTGGGCAGATGACCTTTCCTCTTGCTTTGTTGAGAGACTAGTGTGAGTTAACCTACTATAAACTTACTGCACCATCCTTACACCCCTTTTCCTCCTTCCCTCCTGTGACAATGTCGCTCCTCTTACTTAAAACTCCTCCCTCTGCCTGGCCAAGATTCCTCTTCTTACTTTCCACCTCAACTCCAGTATAATGCTGTCTCTTTTAAACCTTAAAGCATTGCTTTTGTGTAAAGGCTTTCTCCATCATTTTAAAACTGTCCAACCTTCTTAGGTTGAAAGAACATGCCAGTGGGATTTTGAAGGGGGTTTCATTAAATCTGTATATTGCCATTTTGAACTATCTTGTTCCTTCCAATCCATGAACACAAAATATCTTTCCAACTTTTTGTGTCTTCCTGAATTTCTTTCAACAATGTTTTCAGTGTATGGTCCTTCACTTCTTTTGTTGAGTTTATTCCTAAGTATCTTATTCTTTTTGTTGCAATTGCAAATAGAAATGATACAGATGATGTATTATAGAATTGTATACTTGAAACTTATATAATGTTATTAACCACTGTCACCCCAATAAATTTAATATAACCCCCCCCAAACAATAGCCTTCTTTGAGCCCATATGCTCTTTCCAGCTACTACCTTTCTCTTCATGCTTTCACATTAAAATTTTCTCTTTCTTCACCCCCCATTACTTCTCCAGCCTTAGCACTGTTTTAAGTTACTAATGCAGGGAGAACCCTCTCACCAGCAAATAACTTTGCCACATGCCTTAGTCCATTTTTACTTCCCACTTGGCAGCCCTCTTTCCACTTTGATACTCTCTTTTGGAAACACTTGCTTTCCAGAACCCGACCCTACTCTAGTTTTTCCTTAAATCTCTGGTGATCTCTCTCAGTCTTCATTGCAAGCCCCTGTTTCTGAACCATCCCTGTAATATTGGTGTTGCTTTCTTAATCCCTCCTCAACACTACACAATCTTTCCACTTTCACTATACTCGTTTCCACAGCTTCAACTATTATCTCTATGCTGAAGATCTCCCACTGTTATGTCCAACCTTGGCCTCTTTTCTGAGCTGTAGAGGCATCTGTCCAACTGGCTCAGTCTGTGCACGAGTATGTCTCCATCTGAGCTCTAATTTTACCTGAAACCTGCTCTCCTTTCTTCTCCACAGTTTGGTGACTCTGCTGTCCATTTCTCTGTCTATATCCAACAGATTCTCAAGTCTGGGAGATTCCAACTATTGCAAGCATGAATTTTTTCCACTTATCTTTATTCCCACTAGAAATACTATTATTTAGGCTCAATAGTGTCTTTCACCTAGAAAACCTCAAACTTCAAGTGCTTTTCCTTTTTTTTTTTTTTTACTGCCCTTTAATACATCTATTCCCTACACCGCCACCAGAGGGAGCATTCTACAATTTAAATCTGATCATGTAAAAAGATGAAAACCAATGGATTGCATTGCCTTGCAAATCAGCCGTAGATACTAATGACAAGGTCCTTCATGACATAGTTTCTGTTCATTAGCCCAGGCTTCAGTCTCCTGCTTACTCTTTTGAACTTTTTTTCCCCCATACTAAAATTAATTCACTTCCTTAAATAAAGCATGTACTCTCCCTTCTAAACCTAGTAATAAATTACCTCAATCAATTGAAAAATACACTCATTTTCTTCTTATGTAGGGAAATTTGTTTACATTTACGTATGATAACGTATATGATAAAGTAAAATTATTGTGCATATCTCTTTCTAAATTAACTCTTCTTTGGAAAATACCTACATTCAGAATTCTAGGAACCAATGTAATTCTGATAACCTGTTAACCTTAAAATGGAATAGTTTGGTTAGGTCATTCTGACTTGAATGTGGGAGAAATGATATGGCATTTATGCTGTCCCGTCAGATATTGCTACTCAACCATGGCACTTTTTTCCCGAAGAGCCTAGACTCAACATCACAAACCCATTGTAACACTCTAGCAAGCCACTGCCATTTGTGTGCCTGGATATGGTAAGTTGGCACTGAGGACTTGAGGATAATGAGCCTGGGGAATTGAATTATTACTTGAATTTGCTTTCTGTCTCATGTCTTCCAATGAGGACACCCTAATTTGTGAAATGTAGGCCCCCCCCACCCCAAACTCAGAGGAATCTCAATTCAGATATAATTAAATAAGAGATACGTACTTCAAGTCCAGAGTGGACTTGAAGACTTTGTAGGGGTACACAGATTGGGCAGCTTTAGGCAAACCATTTTGTAGATGTTCCACTTCCACTGTTTTTCTTCCTAAAGCTAATCTGTCTGAGAGCCAATCCTGCAGTTTTCCTCTTTCCTTGCTTCCCTTTTCATAGCTGCCTCCTATCTTACAAAAGGTGCACCTCTCACCCATTCGAATATATTTTGAAGGATTTCCTGGAATATAATAAACTTACAGGCACTAAACATAAGAATGTTTGCAAATGTAGAACTCTTGAAGAAAAGCTCCTAGATTTGACAAAACAAGAAACAAAATGGAAGAGAGCAGTGCCTGACTTCATTCAGGCCACAGCCTCATGAAAGGGCTTGATGCTCACCTTGTCTCTGATAGTATATGTTAGAATTAGGATTGAAAAATAAAAGTGTTGCCTTCGAGCACATGTTGACATTTTTACTTAAATTGAGAGATGAAGTTGAACTTTTTATGGCAAAAAGAAATTCTGACTTGACTAATTAGTTGGACTCTTGAGACTGGCTTTGTCAATGAGGTTTTCTATAGCAGATATGTTTCATTAGTTGAAGGGGCTAAATCTGTAAATCCAACCATATTTTAAAATATACTTAAATATTATACGTTATATGCAATATACTAGAAATTATATATTTTTTAAAATTTAATTTTATTGTTGTTGTATTACATCCATCCCCTTTTTGCTCCCCTCTGTCCCCCTCCCCACCCACCCATTTCCCCCCAAAGTCAATCCCACCTGTTGTCCATGTCCATGGTAGAAATTATATCTTTGTAACTAATACATTTGCAATAAAAATGTAGCTCAACTGAATAATGAGGAGGCATATAATTATTCAAAATTGTGGTGTCAAGTTAACAATATTTTAGGTTCATTGTGAAGGAAAACTTCAGGTTTAAAATCTATAATAATTAAACCACAAAATTATGCTTTGAATAATAGGTCTTGAGAATGTTTGGAGACCATAAAGACCCCTTCAACTACAGAGAAGTCAGTGATGGACCCACAGCCATCATCTAAGATAATGGTATGTTCCATCTACTTCTCCAAATACTGACCATTATAATCCTCCTAAAAGGCCTATACAATTGACATTGATAGTAACACACTTTAATCATACAAAAAAACATGAATATACTCTAAAGTGAAAAAAAGCACACATGCATATAGCTTTACTGTGTTATATTTAGCCTAATGACATAATATCTATAGTAAATACTAATTAGACATTTAATTAACAGCAATTTTCTCATCTTAACATTTAGAAGGGTTCTTAGAAGTTATTTTTATGGTATGGATTTTTTTTAATGCCATCTAGGGAGCTATTTATTAATATTCTTCAATAATTTTCTGCTTGACAAATAAAGGTATTTCAAGCTGTAACAAATATCATTAATTTACTAATAAGCCATCACAATACCTTGTGGAAGAAGGAGTACTAGTCTCAGGAAATAGGAACCCTGGATCCTAGTTCTAGATCTACCACTAATGTGTTATGTAATCATATACCTCAGGGTGTATGTGTGTGTGTGTGTGTGTGTGTGTGTGTGTGTCTGATTGTCAGAATGTTAAATAGATTTCACTCTGAGGACTAGTTTTAACTGATTACAATTTCCTAAAGTTTTGAATAAAGAATGATTCCAAGGATACTACTGGCATTTTTAAGAAAGGGTGCTATGACTGATTTAGAATATCTGCTATAAACGTAGAGGTCTGGTGTGTGAGAGAGCGAGCCATAATGTAGCAGCTTTGTAGTTCGTAGTGAAGCTGGTCTGTGGTAAGAAGCAAGACGGAGCAAGCAGCTATGCAGTTCATAGGGTAGTGGCTTTGATTGTGCCCTATCCCCCTGACTCCAGAGCCAACAAGGACTCCACTTTGCAGACCTGAACTCTGTCTGAAGTCTTAGAACTTGGTACATTTGGAGAGCTGACTGTGCTTTTCTGGGACTTCACCATGGTCCAGAGTAACACATGCTTTCCTGGAAAGCTGATGACATCATATTTCAAATCCTGAAAGAAAGAGCTGACAGTTAAGGAATGGGGAATTTCTGGGCATGTTTTTGGCATTTTGGGGAGCAAGGGATGTGCTGGGTCTCATGGAAGAACAAGGGCTCCAAGATGAACTGCTCCCAGCTCTCTCCCAGGTTGGAATATTGTAAATAAAGACCTGTTTTTCTCAACAGTAATTGAGTCATGCACCAAGGGGCCACATGATCGAGCTTTCCTTTGTTCAGTAACAGTGCCACAATAGCAAATGGTGTTGGCTTTATTCTTTCATAAAACCCCTCTGCCTATGACAGGCAGGTTAAATATGGGATTCATGGGATAGGAAATGTAGCAAACTTCTGAAGATAAAATTGCCATTCAGAACTTTTCTCACAAACCTATTATAATACCCTATCCAAACAGGGAGAAACTCAGTAGCAAGGATCTGATTATGGGCATTGCTTTCTTCCCCTGTTTTGAATGGCCTCAGAGTAGTAGTCATGAAGTTGAGAAAATACAGGGGTCAGTAAATACTGGGAGGAAGACTATGGAATGCTTATTGCACTTAGAACTTGGTGGAGGCAAACCCACAGAGCCTGCTACATTTTGAGAATTTACTTATTTATTGCCAAAGAAACTATAAGTTTGACCTACAAAAGCTTGTGATTCTCCCCTTGCTTCACCCTGAACCTGTACCAATAGAAAGCTGGAGTATGTGCCAAGGACCCCTTCTTTGGTTAAGGAAACATTATGATGGTGAACCAGAGAAAACCATCCAGAAACCAATGCCATTGGGCACAGAAAATAATTGACAAGGAGGTGCCAATCAAGAGAACTGGTGAGCAGAATCACATTTCAATCAAGGGAACACCTGTATGTCCAGGATAAGGAGTCTCTATAAATTCCGTCTAGAAGGATTCATCATTATTGCAAATCTTCCATAGCTGTGCATGTGCCATTCTTATCTTTTATGAATAGAAGATTTTATGGTGGCTATCCTGTTCTTTTTCTACCATTGGTGTATGGGTGTGTTCATGTGTGTGTGTAGAAGGGAGAGAGAGAGAGAGAGACAGAGAGAGAGACAGAGAGAGAGATAACACTTGCGTATTATTAGTCTGTAGGTCACTGAAATGTAAGGAGCCTTACTGGAAAGGACTTTGTATCACACAGACATCCAGGCCTTTGAAATGGATGAAATGTGGGAGACTTGGGGAAGGTGTGAGTGTGTGTTATATGTGCAAAAATGATTGTGCATGAATTCTTGGATGACCAGAGGGTTTGAATGTGACAGGCTAACAGTGTCCTTTCTCCTCTTCTTTTTAGTAGAAAATCCACCCAGCTAGGGATGAGCAGAAGAAATATCTATGATTCCTGGGTTATCTCCTTCAAAATGAATTATTTCATCCAAGGCTACTTTTTTTTTTTTTTTCTCTCTGATACTGATTGAGAAGTGGAGAGAGTTGGGACAACCCTGACATCACATGTAGGGGTTCCACCAGGCCTAGATTGCTCACATTCAGATTGCTCTGTGAGAGAGTAAGAAACCTTGATCTTATTCAGGCCATTATATTTGGGGTTGTTTGAGGTCATTTGTTAGTGTAGACTAGTGCCTTTCTCCTCATGTTCTTCAAGTAACTCTGATGTGCTACAGGTAGTAATAACAGAACGGCTTGCTGGGATGTTTCTACTAAGCTCTAAGGAAATATGATAACATGTTACCAGACCTCAATAGAGAACATCTCTCTAGTAATAAGATTGTTCATGTCTGTCTTGAGTAATACTAGATAAACAATGATATAATTTTGCCATGTGAATCTGATGTTATTATCTTAATTACTTTATTCTGGTGAGACTTTCATTACATGTGTTTATATGACTGATTGTATTATTTTAGGGCTGGAGGACATTCTATGTGATCTCAATATATATTTAAACAATTAGTTCAACCTCAAGCATTCTTGGAGAATCTTACTGTAACAGAATAAGTTAATGAATTAATATGGGACAACCTTTAATGAGCAGCAACAACAAAAACCAGAATGAGATCCATCAAATAATAGATGCTGTGTGGATTCTATAATAATAATGATATCATAATACTATTCAAAATAGGTTATAGAAAATAATTTCACATTTATAATGAATGGAAAATGTACATTAATGTTATTCTTTAAATAAATTATAGTTTGTAATAGAATTCAACTTCCTTGAATACCTACAAGATGACCTATTGCCACATTCATATTGGAAAAGAGAAAGAGTGTCATTATTTTAACTTAGCCAAAACTGTGGTGATCTACTTTGAAATGTGATTTTAGTGAAGGAAGAATCTGTCATAGTTATTAACTAATTAATTTGGGGTGTATTGCTTTGAAATATTGTACATACAAGGAAATTTGTTTGGATAAGTATAGTGCATGGTGGGAAATGTACACATTTTTATACCCACAAACACATTGATGTTCCCAAGGTTATGCTGTAAGAAGCAATCTTCATACATGTACTAACAAATGAATTCATGATATTTGTAAGAATTAACCCAGAAAAGTATTATAAAATTGACACTCCAAGATGTTTTGAGATAAGCCATAGTTACACATGCCCAGGGAGGAGATACAGCAATGGTGGAATTTGAGAGAGATCAAAATAAAGACAGTTTTCTTGTTATTGAGAAACTTCCCCAATCTAAATAACTGACTTCCAACAACTTGGATTATTAAAATCAAAATCAATAAGGTAGCTTTGAATATTTGCTACGAGGCCATGCCATATGAAATATTACCATGATCTGCTTTTTTATGAAGAGTTCATGATGATGTCTGACCCACAGCCCATAGTGGGTGCTCATTGAATTGCTGTTGGTGGTAACTGCATTGGCTGTGATGCTCTGTCCAGCCTCTCTCCTCTTTCCCTCTAGTAGTGGGTTGGGTTGGGTGGGGGGGGGGGGTGATATGTATTTACAAGACATTGGGTGGGCACTAAAGAGAAACTGACAGGCTTTAGTGTTAGGTTTGAACTTTTGGTATTTGTTTACAAACTCAGGGCCTAACCCACTGAGTTATGTCAGTTCAGACACTAAGTGATTACTATGCATTTGCATTTGGCACATATTGTTTTTCTGTAATTAAAATCTAGTTAATCTGGGAAATCAGACATAATAGAAAAATATCACTTTGTTAATAGTTCTGCCCTGACAACTTTTAAAATACTATAAAGACACAAAAGTAAACTTCCACTTTGAACATTTTCCCATGGAAGATTGTGTGTATCGTATTTATTTCAATGCTCTGAAATTTAGAAAGGTCATTTCAGTAGTCAGTAGAAGAGCCTCTTCAATTTTCTATATTCAAGGTTATCGACATTTAAATGTCCTTGGTATTCTTGTAAGAAAAGAATAAAACCTTTTCTTTCTTATTTCAATTTTTCTTTCCATTTCCTTGTAACTTTTGTGAACTTCTTGGCTTGTATCTGAGGCCTGCCGATGCAGTTTTATGTACAGATATTTCAAGAAGCAGAGTTGGAAGTTTTGCACAGTGCTATATCACATCATTAAGTATAATTCAGATGCAAATAAAGGTTTTTTTTTTTTTTTTTTCAATGTATGGTTGCGTTTCACCTGCCTCCAGCCACAGACCTGACTGGAGACCTGGTTTGCAACCTGGTTATGTGCCCTGGCTGGGGAATTGAACCTGCTACCTTTGGGTTTGCAGGCCGGCACCTTAACCACTGTGCTACCAGCCAGGGCTAAGGGGTTTTTTTACATGAAGGTTTTGTTATTTTTTATTTGTAACAGATAACAATCTTAATAAAACTTACAGGCTTTTCGTTCTACAGGCTGACATTCCTATCACTAAACTATGACAGTTCAAGCTTTCTTTCTGCCCAGTGTCAAGATGACCCAGAAAAAAGGCCAGAGATGTCGAACTTGTTGTTTTCTCTCCTTCAACACATTTGTGGTTATGAGTTGCTGTGGCTTTGGCAATGAGTTTATTTTACATCCCTGTAACTATGGAAATGAATGTTAAAGAAGGTTGATGGAGCAATGGGGTATTTTGGCTACTTTTATACTTAGGTTAATACTTAGAGGGTTATAGAATTAAAAAAATGCAAAGGACCTTACAGATTAATTAATTATTTTTTTGTTTATTATTAAATATGGAATGCTTCATGAATTTGTGTGCCATTCTTGTGCAGGGGTTATGCTAATCTTTTCTGTACTGCTCTTCTTTTAATATATATGCTGCTGAAGTGAGCACCTCACATACGATTACATCTGTCACCTTTTAGAGTGGGTTAAACTGAGCTTGTGTCATAGTTTGCTAGTCCCAGTGGTTAAAAAGATTGGAGCAGGGCATAAGTCAAACTCTGGTCATGTTACCTAAAACAGTCAGGCCTTATTCTTTTCTCCTGGTGCCTGGTTTATCATCTCCATGTGGTCTTCTCCTTCATCTCCTCATCTATGCAGCTGTGTCTTCAGTCCATCCATAAGGAGAAGCTCTGCAAACAAAGCATTTCCCTTAAGCCTTTCATATGCCTAATGTCTACCCAACCCTCATTACCATCTATCTCTTCTTCCTTAGAAATGTGTTAACAATGGAGAAGAGAAGAAACAGGAAGGGAAGGAAACATCTTGTAACTGACAACTTTCTATCTCAAGGGGATGCTGTATTTCTCCTTCCTGTGCTTCCTTCCTCTCAGAGTAAAATCTTTCCACACTCCAGCTCAGTGAGCACTGGAGCTTTTGTCCCTCCACCCCATAGAAACTGACCTAGCATAGGTTGTTAGTCACTCCTTGATCGCCAAATCCAAATCCAATGGACACTTTTCTAGGCCTTTGCTGAATTTTCTGTACATTAACATATTTTGAAACTTCTTCCTTGATATTGTTCCTTCTTTGGCTTCTGTAACACAACTAACTTTCCCCCCATTCTTTTATTCTTAAATATTTTTCTGAGGTAGATACTATTTTTATACTGATTTTACAATTGAGGACAGGGATGCGAAGCCACATGTATAAGATCACTAAACCAACATGTGAAGGAATTGATTTTGAGCCTCTGTTGTCCAGGGGTACAAGCTAATGGAGGCTCTGCCATCTTAAAGCTGCACCACCTGGAACATGTAGATGCCTCAGTTTAAGCACTAGGGGAGGGAAGCCAGAGGACCACAGGCTAGCTCTTTAATGCTTCCTCTTGGTAAGGAAAAAGAAAAGCCACTTTTGCTTGCAGTCGATTGTCCAGAGCTAGTCATGTGGCCCCCCTCCTTGCAAGAGAGTGGGAAGTGTGGGTGAGCAAAGCGTACTTGATGAGAAGCAAATGTCACTGCCACAGCTATTCTCACTACAAACTTCTTCGAAAGTTTTTTTTTGTACTTTATTTTTTTATTTTTTCAAATTTTATTGTTGTTGTATTACATCCATCCCCTTTTTGATCCCCTCTGTCCCCCTCCCCACCCACCCATTCCCCCCAAAGTCAATCCCACCTGTTGTCCATGTCCATGGTTCCTTTATACTAAGTTCTTGTCTAAGCTGCTCCCCTTCTTTGCCTCTGCCTCCCCCCTCCCCCCAACCCCTTTCCCTCTCACCACTGAAGGCCTATTCACTGTATTCATATATTTGGTTCAGTTTTGCTTGTTGTTAGTTTTGTTCATTATTGTCCTGTAATGGGTGAGATCATATGATATGTGTCCTTCGCTGACTGGCTTATTTCACTAAGCATAATACTGTCCAGTTCCATCCATGTTGTTGCAAAGGGTACAAGTTCCTTCTTTCTTTCTGCTATATAGAATTCCATTGTGTAAATATACCAAAGTTTTTTGATCCAATCATCCACTGATGGGCACTTAGGCTGTTTCCAGCACTTGGCTATTGTAAATAGTGCTGCTATGAACATAGGCGTACATAGGTTGTTACAAATTGGTGTTT
>PVIW01015498.1:0-19547 GCA_004026585.1 Noctilio leporinus | reverse complement strand
TAGAGTATTCTTGGTTGCAGGCCTTTGTTTCCCATGACTTGAAATACTTTTTGCCATTCCCTTCTGGCTTGAATTGTTTCTGTTGAATAATCATTTGATAGCCTTATTGGAGCCCCTTTGTATGTTATTTGTCTTTTCTCTCTTGATGCTTTTAGGATTCTCTCTTTGTCTTTGAAATTAGCCATTTTAATAATAATGTACCTTGGTGTTCTGTTTGGGTTGATCCTCATTGGGACCCTCTGCGCTTCCTGAACTGGATTCATGTTTTCACTCATCATGTTAGGGAAATTTTCTATCATGACTTTTTTGAACAGGTTTTCCATTCCTTGTTTCTCTTCTCCTTCTGGTATCCCTATGATATGGATGTTGCTACGTTTCATGTTGTCCTGCAGCTCTCTTAACCCCTCTTCAGTCTTGTTCAGCCTTTTTTGATTCTCTTGTACTGTCTTGGATATTTGTCTACATTATCCTCCAACTTGCTGATCCGGTCCTCTGCTTCCTCTAGCCTACTGTTGATTCCTTCTACTGTATTCTTCAATTCAGAAATTGTATTCTTCATTTCCTCCTGGCACTTATTGATAGTTTCCATGTCCTTTTTCATTTAGTTCTCAGTAAGTTCCTAGTAACTTCCCTTGAGTTCTTTGTAATTTCCCTGGAGTTGTTAGTAGTTCTCCTGGAGTTGTTTACAGTTTTCTTTGATGTGACTGAGCTCACTGAGCTTCTCTATCATCATTCTTTTGAATTCCTTATCTGATATTCCAGGTGCCTCTGTTTCATTTTGTGTTTTTTCTGGGGATTCTTCCTTTCCTTTTGGTGATGGACTGATTCTTTTTTTGCCCATTTTGGGTGTCTCGTATTGCTTGCTATTTATTTATTTATTTATTTTTGTTCTTTCCTTGGGTTAACCTGCTTTGCTTCCTTGCCTTAGTTGAGCACCCTTCTGTGATAGGAGATTTGTGGAGTTCAATGTTTCCGTCTCCCAGATTTTCTCCACTTGCTGTTCTTGGTGTGTCCTTTATTTGGGCTGTCTTTTTGTATACTGGGCCTGTGGGCTTTTAGCAGAAACAAAAGCAAAAACAAAAACAAAAAACAAAAACCAAAGACATACAAAAAAACAAACAAAAAAAAATACCAAACCAAACAAACAAACAAAAAAATTGCAAAAGGAAAAAAGAAATAAAAATGATAATAATAATAAGAAGAAAGGGTTTAGATGGCTGTTCACCCTTAATAATCCCTGACTGGTCCAGATGGAGCCTGGACCTGAGGGCTTTTAGCAGAGGGAAAAAAAAAAAAAAAAGAAAGAAAGAAAAAAAGAAAAAAAGGGAGAAAGTCACAAGAGAAAGAGAAATCAATATTAATAAAGAAAAGGTTTAGGTTTCTGTTCACCCTTTATGGTCTCTGTTTGGTCCAGGTGGAGCTAGGACCAGTGGGTTTTATCAGGGAGAAAAGAAAGGAGAAAGAAAGAAAGAAAGAAAGAAAGAAAGAAAGAAAGAAAAAAATGGATCGGGGGTGAAAGTCACAAGACAAAGAGAAATCAATATTAATAAAGAAACGTTTTAGCTGTGTGTTCCCCCTTTATGATTTTTGATTGGTCTAGGTGGAGCCAGAACCTGTAGGCTTTACCAGGAAGAAAAGGAAAAGAAAAATAAAAAAAAAAAAGAAGAAGAAGAAGGAAGAAAAAAATAAAGAAAGGGTTTAGAAAGGCTGGGGAAGGGAGGAATACTTAGATTGAGGACTGGGAATGCGTTATAGCCACAGAGTGAATAGACTTTAATTCGAGAGTAGGGGAGGGTCTTGTGTATTTAGGTGGAATGAGGTATGGGGGAGAATAAGAATGTGTGAGGAGTAACTTTTGCAAAGGATATATTGGGGCTTAATAGTTCATATTGCTCTCAGTATAGTTCAAGTGCTTGAGATTGGCAGCAATCCCTTTCCTGAGGCTGCCTCTTTTTCTTGGTCAGGACTTTACAGTCTATAGTCTATATTCTAGCCGGTCTTGGCACATGTCAGGGCCTCTGATTGTCACAGTAGGTCTGATTCTGAGTGTCCGCCCCCAGGTAGGCTGGGCCTTCAGCAGCCTGGCTGGGTTTTAGGGCTTCCTGTGTTCTGGAGCCTGCAGGGAGCCCCCTCCCTCTCCTGGTGGAGGTTCCGGCCCAGGACGCGCACCCAGCACTTCTGCAGGGCAGCCCGCAACTTTGCTGGTCTTTGTGAGGACTGACCCCCTCCCGTTCTGGCAGGAGGCTGTGCCTGTCAGTCAACACTGTCGGGGGTCCGCCTACACTGTCCTGCCCTTCCGGGACGGGCACCACACCTCCAAGCCAACCAGCTCTCCTCAGAGTCCTTTATGTGGTCTCTGTGATGAGCCCCTCCCAGGCGTGGGTGGTGAGGCCTTTGTCTCTGGCAATGGTGGGTCAGTTACCCCCACCACTGGTTCCCGGCTTGCAGGCTTGCTGCTTGGAGTTTCCTGCGGAGCCTGGGGGCCTGTGTGGCTGCACAGGGCTGGGCCTTCCCCCTTGTAGGGGCCCCTAGCTGCTGTTTCCCCAGTGGCCCAACAGCTCCGTTTTCGGCCCTGTCGCGGCCCTGCTGGTGCACTTCCCGCTCCCCCGCTCTGGCTTCCCGCAGGACTATTCTCCTTCACCTCTAGCCTTGCGCGGAGCCTCCTCTCCCTGTTGCAGGAGTGAGTCTCTCACACAGTCCCTCCCCTGCAAGAGTTCAATTCCACGTTCCCTAAGGCATTTGCCCTTGCTGCCCGCACTTCTCTGTTGAGACTTCCAGTCACCAGCGAGCCCGGAACTGGCCCCAGTCAAACGCGCCCTTCTGGGCAGAGCCGCCCCTGCCCAGAACCGACCTCCCCTGCCCAGAGCTGACCTGGGCTCGTTGGCGTGTAGGTCGGGAACACTTCACCTACTGTCCTGCTGGACTCCTCTGCCTCTGGGCTGTGCTCCCCTGTGTCCAGATGCTGCCCGTTCCAATCCCTGGGGTCCTGAAGACGTCTCATGCTCCCTATCATATCCTCTAGCTGCTTTGGTACTCGAGAACACCATCAGCACTGCTCTCTACTCTGTCGCCATCTTCCCTCCCTCTACTCTGTTACCATCTTCCCTCCCCATTAATTATTTAAAAGCATGTTATTCAGTCTCCATGAATTAGAGTATTTTTGTTTTTTTTCCCTTGAGATTGGTTTCTGGTTTCAAGCCATTGTTATCTGAGAAGATGCTGTGTATTATTTCAATTTCCTGTATTTCTGGAGGCTTGTCTTGTGACCTACCATGTGGTCTATCTTAGAGAATGTTCCATTTGCATTGGAAAATGTTGTATATTTTGCTTCTTTGTGGTGAAAGGTTCTGTATATATCAGTTAGGTCCATTTCCTCTAGAGTTTTGTTCAATGCCACAACATCCTTAGTGATTTTTTGTTTGGAAGATCTGTCCATTGTTGATAGTGTGGTATTAAAATGCCCTACTATTACTGTGTTGCTATCTTTATCCTTCTTGAAGCAGTAGGGGATTTTAATACTCCACTATCAACAATGGAATAAAGATGGGGGAATGGGTGGGTGGGGACAAGGAAAGAGGGCATCAAAAAAGGGATGGATGTAATACAACAACAATAAAATTAAAAAAAAAGAATCAGTATATAACTCTTCACAGATATGTAAAGTTATATTCACTCTAGGCTATTAATAATCATAAAAAAAAAGTCCTAGATGTCTGTCAGTTGCACAATGGATAATTAAATTTTGAAACATTCATTTCATTAGATTAATATGAAGCTATTAACAATGAACGAATATTATACCTTACCAAAGAACAGTTTCCTATACAAGTTAAATAAAAAGGCAGGTTAAGAAATAATCTGGAAATTAAATGATTAATAATTTACGCTCCTTCTCCTTTTTTTTTTTTTTTTTCGGTTAGAGGAAAAAATGCTTGAAATAGGGAAGAATCCTAAGGAGCAATTGCTTATTTGAATGCTAGGCACTTTTTATTTTTGCCTCTAACAACCCAATGACAAAATTTTATTATTCCGTATTTACTGATCAGAAAAAAAGACTGGAGGGGATAAAAAATTAGCACAAATGGTATATAGAGGCACAGAGCTTTTATTATTTTTTATGTTTAACTTATTCCAGAGCTCAACTTTTAGCTACTACCATTTAGTACCTTAATAGTCTTTGACATATATAAAGACATTTTGCATATATTACACATTTAACTTAAAAATCACAACATTAAAATAACGTCTCAATTTTCCTTTCTTAATTTTAAACTGAAGGAACTAGTTTAGTGGCAGGTAAAGCTGGGTCTGTTAGAACAATTACAAGCCTTTAAAGAATCAGTAAATAGTGAAGTTTGTCAAAAATTGAAACGTTACAAAGGCAGTTGCTATTAGTTTTTAAATAATTGCTGGATCCTAATTCCATCAATAAGAAGCTATATATATATTCTGCTTAATTTGATAGGACTGAACTTCAAAAACTTATTAAGTCTTTCTTAAGTTTTTCATCTCATAGATAATTAACTTAAAATACAGGAGAAAAGAATAAATCACAAATACTGTTATTTCAGAGACATTTCCTTTCACTTGATCCTGATTTGGTTGACATCTTGATGCGTAAAAAGTAATGTTCCATCTGTATGCAAGTTTCCCACATTTTATTTGGAAATACCGTCCTTATAGCTCATCCTTAGGTAATAATTTTCAAGGTTTTTATCTCCTCTTGTGTGACAGTTATTCAGCCATTATTTGGAACCTCATGAGTATAAATATCAAATAAAGAAATGTGGTAAAACAGAAATATCAGGAGGTCAAAGATGGAGTGAGGGAATTCTCCTATATAAGCCAGAAAGAAATGGTTTCTTCAATTCTCCTCATTGCTTTCAAAGACCAGGAGCCATTTCTAAGCCCTTCTGTAGTTTGATTATTTCAGCTTGAACTCTCATGCACCTAGAAGGAACCTCATGCATGTATATGTGTCTCCCTGATAGCTTTAAGCAAGGTTTTTACCCCATAGAGCAACACACACACCTGGGCAATCCTGGCATAAATTGACATAAACATTTGTCAACAAAGTCCAGAGTTAGCCTTAAAGGACTACATTTTTTCTTAGTATTATCTCATTTCTAGCAAAGCCTTTCCTGTAGGAAGCCCCAAACAAAGTCCAAGTCCATGTCTTTCTTGTGGCTTTGCATGACATGTCTGTCATGCATGTCTTCTAACATTTTCATTGACATTACCATTTATTTTATCTATCTAAAGACTCACTCTGAACACCACTCACTAGCAATAACAAAATACCAAATGCAGTAATTTCCTATTAGTCATTCACATTTTACTGACCAGCCACGTATTGACAAAAGTGTTGGTATTTGGGTGCTATGGTGGACAAGGAAGGGAAACACTGGTATATGATATTTGCATTGGAAAATTTTCTATGCTTTTTAAAATTATGGACTCTGTCTGAACATCTTTTAACATTTCCAAGCCTGGCCAAACTTCTGGAAAGAAATTCCTAATAAAAGCTTGCCTTTTGTATTACTTTTATTTTTCTTTTACCACATTACTATGAGAAAGAGTGTATTAGTGTCTGAATATCTCATCAGTTCTGAGAACTGTAGCTATAGACAGTTCATAAAATGGAAATTGGTAACTGGATACATTTCTTATTTGCATTGTACCAAGCCCACATTGTTTAATTTACATTGAATTTGAACAATTTGTGCTAGAATCTTATACATGTGTACTGGCTGCAGGGGTAGTGCCTAGTTGATTGTGGTGGAAGGAGTTGTTTTAATATTGTTTGAGAGTTAATGTTGGATTGTTTATGCAATAGGTAAAAAACTAAAGCATTGCAAAATGTTTAATTATTCAAAAATAGTATCTTTCAAATCCTCTTCCTTTCTGCAGTATAATTGACATATAACATTGTATTAATTCCAGGTGTACAACATAATGATTTGGCATGCATGTGTATATAGTATAGGGAAATGACCACCACAATGTCTAGTTAACATCTGTCATTATACATAGTGACAAAATTTTTTTCTTGTGATATACATATTCTTTTCTGATATGACTGGTATTTATATTCAACTTTCCAAAATTCATTCTAGGACTGTGTTGAGTGAATTATATCCTTGTAGGCAATCAGGTAGAATCATTGCCTAATTACCTATTTAAGTGTTTGCTTAAAAAGCAAAAATTGATCTATCAAGGTAAAATTGATCTATGTAAATCATTGTGGCAACTACAAACAACTCAGTCTTTTTCTCTATTGTCAGACCTCCAACCAGACAGGTAGGGGCTATAAGGACCTGTACAACTCTTTCTTAGCACAAGGTGATTTTTTGACAAAGGTTGTTCTACAGGAGGACAGATGATCATGTTCATATCCACATTATTTCCTATCAGAGACAGGTCCTGCAAACTGCTCAAGTGACAAATGTACGTATCCAACATGAGCTTTGGTATTAGTTGTCCTGGAGGCCCAGGGTGAAGTGTTCATACACCCACTTTAAAACTAATAGGCCAACCTGTATTTAAAGTCTTATAAATCCCTTGTAATTATGGAGCAGGGTCTTAGGACATGGATGTTCTCTCCCATTGTCTCTGTTTCTTGACCTCAGACTTATGGCACTTTCTTAGTTTCTATACTAATTGTCATGCTAGCAAAGCTTACAAGGGCTTCAGTCAACTTTAGCTGTTTCCAATTTCTAATGCTCCACTTGACACTAAAGTTCACCATCACCCCTTCAATTAAAGGTGAATAGAGAGGAGGCTGCATCACCAGCTCCCAGATTATCTCTTTTTGGTAGGCTAGGGAAAGGAAGCTCTGCGGGTTCAGGAGCCATTTTGAGCACCAGAGCCAATTCTCAGAAATTGACTTACACAAAGAAACTAACTGGAGTTATCAGGGACAGGTACTGATTTTTATCCTCTGCTTCTCAGGGACAGTTCAGGAAGATTCACTGTTTTATTTTTTAAAATTTTAAAACATGTCATACGTATTTTAAATTTTTATTGAAATTATTGGGATGACATTGGTAAATAAAATATAGGTTTCAAGTGTACAATTCAACCATAGGTCACAGTAACAGAGAGGGGTAGCTCTGAGCAGTTAGGATTTTCACTATGGCCAACAAGAACAATATTGATGGATTGGCAATAATTATTCTGTTAAAGAAAATGGTGACTGATTTTGCTAGTTTTGCTTTAGCAAATCCTAAAAATGAGAAAAATTCACCCTAGTAAAAGGATGTCTCAAATACTGAGGTTAGGCTGTCATAAAGGGATTGGGCCTTGTGAGCTCATGTTTTTAGTTAGACACCAACTTACTATTTATCGTGGTGTTTAGAAAACACATTTTTGTTTTTGTTTCAATGAGATTTTATCTTTATTTTTTTCTTCCTGTACCTTGATAGAAGCAGTGCCTTATTTTACTCAATAGTTAGTTGGCCTAAAATTACTGTCTGACTGAGACGCCAGTAGACTAGCCTAGTCACTCTAAAGATGCAAAACCATGTCCCTGAAAAGGATTCCATCTAGATGGAAAAGAAAAAATCTTATACTCAGAAACAATTAGAGAAAAGGGTTCAATCTAGATGGAAAAGAAAAAAAATCTTATATTCAAAAACAATTATAGAAAAGTTATGTTTTATGAATATTTTAGAAGACCACTGCATTCTAAGACAGCCAAAAATATTTCATGGAGTACAAGGAATTGAACTTTGAAAGCTAAATCAATTTAAGCAAACATTTTATTTATCTCCCTATTTTAACATATGGCTGGTTATACTTTAGTTTATCTGGTTCCATGTTTCTCTTCCTGTAAAACTGAGCCTTAAGCTTTGTGAGTATTAGAATAATCTGTGGAATGTACTATAAGTACTGTTTGGGCTACTCTTAGCAATTTCCATGTCTTGTCAGATTCAGACCCAGGTTTAAACCTTTCTTTGGGTTATATATATTCTTTTAATAAGATAGTTAGGAATTGTAAAATAGTAGATATTTATCCTCAGAAATATTAATTTATCTTCATTCACAACAAATTAATTGTAAATCTATTACTCAAGTAAAGATCCTGACTCTAGGTTGCTTGCTTCTCTAGGATAGCTAGCACAGGGCTGGGGGTGGGGGTTCCTAATTAATTTGACATATGGATCAGGGAGGGAAGGGGAGGGAACAAGTGTATTTGATGGGACAAATTTATGGTGGGAAGTGTGAATACTACAATCTCTGTGGGATTTGAGTCTTAACTATGCCATATCCTAGCCATGTGACCTTGTTCTAGGTCCTCAGCTTTTCTGGCTACCAGTTCCTTAAACACTAAATATCAGTACTGCTTATATGTATTAATATGAGTAACATTTACTAAATAATTTAACATCTTGGAAACTTAGTGGAATGAAAGTCAATTAGGTTTTATAGGTTCAATATTTTTAATTTTCCAATATCTTCTATCATTGTTTATATTTCACTATATCATTAAAATGTGTACATGATATGCAATACATATGTAGCATTTTCAAAAGATATTTCTTTAAAATTTGTAAAAGATTTTATTTATTATTTTTAGAGAGAGGGGAAGGGAGAGAGGCAGAGAGGGAGAGAAACATCAGCTATATAGCTGGCTGGAGACCGGGCTTGCAACCTAGTTATGTGCCCTGGCTGGGAATTGAACCAGTGACCTTGGGTTTGCAGGCCAACACCTTATTCACTGTGCCACCAGCCAGGACTTCTTTAAATTTAAAAATTGGAAAAACTGAATGTAATTTCTGTGTCTTATTCTGAGAGGTTATAATAGTTCAGGAGTTGCAGAGTATGCCTTAAGGAACCTGCATTTTGAAAATGCTCCAGTTTTACAACATTGGAGTGTTTGATGATGCCTGATCTACCTGTTGAAAACAGTATATTCTAAATTTATTACTGCAAAGATAGTACCTTACTCTTCTGGATATCTTCAATGACTCATACAGAGCCTGCCACATAATAGTTGCTTGATAGTTATTTGATAAGTGAGTAAAAGAATGAACAAATGAGTAAAAAAGAATACTAATCCAAATAGAGCTCTTAACTTCAGTGGCATTGACATTTTTGGTCACATAATTCTTTGTAGTGAGGGTTGTTTTAAGCATAGTAGGGCATTTAGGAGCATCTCTGACTTATTCCCACTAAACACCAGTAGCTCTCTTGCCAGTCGTGACAACCAAAAATGTCACCAGACATGACCTGATATCTCCTAGAAGCCAAATCATCCCCAGGCTAAAACAACTATACTAGACTGATGCAACAGCATAGAAAACCCCTAGCAAAATATGTGGCACTTAAGCATTGAACAAACACTGTACCATTGCCTAAAAGTATTTTGGATGTTGAACACACTGCAGATAAATTGAAGGAAGCTCAGATTTAAACTTTCCAAAGGAAAAGGTTCTATGGTAATTCTGCATACCTTCTTATAAGGTTAGGTAATTATTTTCCTCTTCAGAATGGTTATGTAAGCATGGTCACAAAAAACTTTATTCAATTTTGAGCATCTCTAGTGGATGTCTGACCCTTAATTTAAAAAAGTTATGTGTTGTAATTTATCAGTGTGATTTCTATTAAGTCAGTGGGGAGTCAATGAATACATCCTTGCACAAGGCTTGAAAATGTAACCTCAGATTTGATTCACTTCTTGTATTCATGAGAATTATAATTATGGACACGCTTTCTTCTCCTACGTCCTTTTTAAAAAGTTAAAGGCACAGATATTTTGCAAAAGGAAATCACTTTGTAAAGAAAGCAAATAGGAAAATAAAATAGAAATAATTAGTGCCACAAACTTTATTTTCACTTTATTCTTTAAACATTTGGGCACTCCTATAGCTTCCACCTAATGTTAGACTTTCCCTTGGGCCAGGGACAACTGATAACCGAGGCTGTGATTTTATCTACAAGTAAGTGCAACTTTGTACTCCCTTCATAGAAAAAAGTGAGGATTAGTATCCTCATAGAAGCATATATGGATATATTTCTAAAGCAGATTTCTGCCTTTTACTTAGTGTTCAAAATAATGAGTTACAGACTTTAGTAAGATAACTAAAATAGAGTAAATACATGCTCATAAGAGAATCCAGCTTGAGTTCTGCCCCAATTCTACCACCACAGTAATTCCTAATGTAACAACATCAGCAGTAACTGCAATATCAACAACAGTCACAAGACCACAAAACAACACTCATCTCTACCACAAAAACTACCACTGCACTACAAACATTTGCTCTACAACTGTTCTAACTACACAGACACAATAAGCACAGATACAATAGTAACAGCTACAAGGAGAGTAACAACTCTGCTACTATTTCTATTATTCTTCCCCCAATGCTAAAAATATAATACCTGTATTGAGAACTCATTACATTCCATGGACTTTAAATAATCCTATGAGGTAGGTTAAGTGTTATAACTCCATTTTCTGAAACTAAGCCTTAGAGTTTGGCTAATGTGCTCACTGAATACTGTTAATAAGGTTCTCACATAACCCACTCAAGGTGTGTTTCTGAATCTTCAGTTCAATGATGTGCTGCTTTACACTGTGGCTTTACCTTCCTGGAAATTGATTATTTTGTTTATTGGATGCAGAAGATAATCAGATCATGGTTAAGCAGCTCCCTCTATTCCTTCTCAGGCCGTTTCACTATATTTATAAGCCCAGAGAAGCATGGCATTATACAGTGACATATAACTGAATGTGCAACAGTGTCCTCTATGTTCACATAGGGATAGTTGACTAGAGCTGTGACTCAAGCCAACAGGTTATAATTAAATTTTTCTTCTCCCAGCCAATAGAACAACATTGTGATGAGGATCCCCAGAGTCCACATCAAGGCTGGTTATAAAGGAGATAATTTTTAATTTAAACTTTGAAATTCAATATCTAATGACTATGGAACCTCTATATACACATTGTTCAAAAACATATGCCCTCAAGAAGAAAGCCTTAGGGAGGATTAGCATGTAGGAAGAACAGAATCAAGCCTGATTGTAGAAAACATAATTGTGAATGACAAGAATATTTCTTCTAGTGTTATTTATAATAACAAAACAAACAAACAAACAAATGCCCACCAGGAGTGGGCTGGTTAAATAAATTATGAAATCTCTTATAGCACATTGTTGCACAATTACTAGAAAGAATATCTAGGGGCCCCTGGTCAAGATGGCAGAGTAGGTAAACATTGTGCTTGCCTCTTCCTACAACCACATCAAAATTACAACTATACTACAGAATAACCACCATTGAGAACCATCTAAAGACTAGATGAACAGAAGGCATTCTGTAACAAAGATATACAAAAGAAGCCAGGTTGAGACTGGTAGTAAGGGTAGAGATGTGGAACAAGCTAGTCCCATATGCACATGTGGCGGTTAAAAATTAAAAATGGTATCTTGGCTGAGGAAGTCTCCCATGAGAAGCAAGGGTTTGCAACCTCACAGCCCAGGGTTCCAGTGCCAGGAAGAAAAGTCCTTATAACTTCTGACCATGAAAACCAGCAGGCATTATGGCTGAGTGAGAAGGAGGACTTCTGGTGTCCAAAGAATTCCTCTTAAAGGGCCTGTGCAAAAGCTTACTAAGACTCATTCATTCCAAACTCCATTGAATGCTGGGGTAGCAGCTTGAAAGGCACCAGACACATATGAGGAGAAACTGAATTGTCTGGCTTCAAGGCAAAAGTTATAAGGGCAGCTTTATCCTAGATAGGAATGCTGGCAGAGGCCATTATTCCTTTGCTGAACCCTCCCTATGCAGGAGGCAGGTGCTATATCTGAGTCTTTATCAACCTTGCTAACACTGTTTGCTCTATCATGGTGACTCCCTGAGACCCTACTCCATTCAACTTTTGCGCCCACCCAAGCTCTTCCATTATCTTTCCCATGTAAAATACTTGTCTTGTCTCATGTTGTAGACTTTCTTAAAATCTCTCAAAAGGTCACAAATGCCAAACAGGCAACATCTGGCTAACAAGCTTTGTACCTCTTGCTAAGCAGCACAAAACCTGGCACTAGGTGCCAGCCAGGATCAGTTTGCACCTTAATCTCTTCCAGGCACCTCTAAGCCCACCACAATTGGCAGCTATCTGCAGATTACTTTGTAGCCCATATCAAGTGTTCCCAGGTAGAGCACAGATAGGTACTGACCTTGGCCTGCACCAGAACCCCCCAGAAGGCCCCAGAAGCAATGTACCTAGTAGCCAGTTTCAGCTAAACCAGATAACCATTTAACCACCTCCACAAACAACACACTCAGGGGGCATCAGAGCCCTGCTAAATAACATTCTGCTCCTTAGGGTCATCCCCTGCACAATGACTCCTCCATTGTAGTCACAGCCAGTACTCACATCCAATAGGCCCAAGGGTCAATTCTTCCCTTTGATGTGCCAATAGCAAACAGGACTCAACTACAACAGGAAGGCATGCATAGCCCACACAAGGGACATACCTGGAGCATCCAGCTCAGGTGATGAAGGAGACTGTGCCTCTGAGCCCCACAGGACACCTACTACATAAGGCCACTAGACCAAGATTGGGAGAAATAGCAGCTCTACCTAATAATTAGAAACAAACACAGGGAAGCAGCCAAAATAGGAGACCAAAACCAAATCAAATCAAAACAAAACAAAACAAAATCCTAACATATTCAAAATAAAAAGAGAGAAAGAAAGAAGAATAAACAGAATTTCAGAAAAAATAAAAAATAAAAAAAGAGCTAAACAGGCCCTGGCTGGTGGCACAGAGGATAAGATGCTGGCCTGTGAACCCAAAAGTTGCTGGGTTGATTCCCCAGCCAGGGCACATAACCAGGTTGCAAGCCACATCTCCAGCCAGGTCTGTAGCTGGAGGCAGGTGAAAGGCAACCACACAATGATGTATCTCTCCCTATCTGTCTCTCTCCCTTCCCCTCTCTATAAAAATAATAAATAAATATTTAACAAAAAAAGAGCTAAACAAAATGGAGACAAACAAAATGCAGAATTCAAAACACTGGTTATAACAATGCTAAATGATCTCAGTAAAAACTTCAACAAACAGATAGAAAACATAAAAATGGAGATGAAAAACATAAAAAGGAACCAGTCAGAAATAAAGAATAGAAAACCAGTAGATTAGAGGAAGCAGATGACTGAATCGGTTATTTGAAAGATTAGGTTGCATGAAATACCTAATTAGAACAGAGGAAAGAAAAAATTTCAAAAATTGAAGATAGTTTAAGGGCTCTTGAACAATATCATGTGTACCAACATTCACATATAGGGGTAGTAAGAGAAGAGAAAGAGCAAGGAATTAAAAACGTATTTGAAGAAATAATGATGAAATATTCCTTAACTTGGTGAAAAAAATAAACATAAAAGCCCAAGAAGCTCAGAGTCCCCAAACAAGAAGAACCCACAGAGGCTCACACCATGACACAGCATAATAAAAATGGCAATGGTTAAAGACAGAGAACCTTAAAAGCAGCAAGAGAAAATCAGTTCATTAATTACAAGGAAGTTTTCCCATTAGACTGCCAGCTGATTGCTCAACAGAAAAAAATTCTTAACTTTTATTGTTGTTGTATTACATCCATCCCCTTTTTGCTCCCCTCTGTCCCCCTCCCCACCCACCCATTCCCCCCAAAGTCAATCCCACCTGTTGTCCATGTCCATGGTTCCTTTATACTAGATTCTTGTCTAAACTGCTCCCCTTCCTTGCCTCTGCCTTCCCCCTCCTTCAACTCCCTTCCCCCTGACCACTGAAGGCCTATTCACTGTATTCATATATTTGGTTCTGTTTTGCTTGTTGTTAGTTTTGTTTATTATTGTCCCATATTGGGTGAGATCATATGGTATTTGTCCTTCACTGAGTGGCTTATTTCACTAAGCATAATACTTTCTAGTTCCATCCATGCTGTTGCAAAGGGTAGGAGTTCCCTTTGTGTAAATTCCATTGTGTAAATGTATCAAAGCTTTTTGATCCAATCATCCACTTATGGGCACTTAGGCTGTTTCCAGCACTTGGCTATTGTAAATAGTGCTGCTATGAACATAGGTGTACATAGGTTCTTAGGAATTGGTGTTTCAGGATTCTTTGGGTATAGTCCAAGTAGTGGAATTGCTGGATCAAAAGGCAGTTCCATTTTTAGTTTTTTTAAAGAAACCCCATACTGTTTTCCACAGTGGCTGCACCAGCCAACAGTGCACCAGGGTTCCCTTTGCCCCACATCCTCGCCAACACTTGTATTGATGATGGCCATTCTGACAGATGTGAGGTGGTGTCTTATTGTGGTTTTAATTTGCATCTCTCTGATGACTAGTGATGTTGAGCATTCTTTCATATGCCTCTGGGCCCTTTGTATGTCTTCCTCAGTGAGTTGTCTGTTCAGATCCTTTGCCCATTTTTTTAAATTGGGCTGTCTGTCTCCCTGGTGTTGAGTCGCATTAGTTTTTTATATATTTTGGAGATCAGACCCTTGTCTGAGGTATCATTGGCAATTATGTTTTCCCATTAAGTTGGTTCCCTTTGAATTTTGCTTATATTTTCTTTAGCTGAATTCAACAGAAAAGTTTTAAGCCAGAAAGGATTGCCAGGAAATATTCAAAAGGATGAAAAACAATAACCTACAACCAAGATTACCCTATCCAGCAAAGCTATCACTTAGAATTGAAGGTCAGATAAAGAGCTTTCCAGACAAGAAAAAGCTAAAGGATTTCATTATCACCATTTATTAATGTTAAAGGGATTTATTTAAGAAAAAGGAAAAAGAACATAAATATGAGTAACAAAATGGTGATAAACATGTATCTATTAATAGTCACTTTAAAAGTAAATAGGTTGTGTTTTAATAAAAAGACATAGGGTAGCTGAATGAATAAGAAAACAAGACCTAGTCCCAGCTGGTGGCAAAGTGGATAAGGCACCAGCCTGTGAACCCAAAGGTTGCTGGTTTGATTCCCCAGACAGGGCACATAACCAGGTTGCAAGCCAGGCCTCCCGACAGCTCTGTAGTTGGAGGCAGGTGAAAGGTAACCATACATTTAAAAAAAAAAAAAAAAGGAAACAAAACAAGACCCATAAACAAGATCCATAAATATGCTGTGTACAAGAGACCCACTTCAGACCAAAAGACACACACAGAGTAAAAGTAAAGGAATGGAAAAAGACATGTCATACAAATGGAAGCAAACAAATAAAAAATCTGGGGTAGCAATACACATACAGACAAAATAGACTTTAAAACGAAGACTATAACAAGAGACAAAGAAAGATTCAGTAGTTCCACCTCTGGGTATTTATCCAAAGAAATCACAAACACTAATTCAACTAGTTATATACATTCATATGTGTATTGCAGCATTATCTACAACTTAAGCATCCATCAACAGATAAATGGATAAAAAAGAAGTGGTACATAGACATAGACAATGGAATATTACTTAGCCATAAAAATGAAACCTTACCATTTGCAATAACATAGATGGATTTAGAGGGTATTAAGCTAAGGGAGCTAAGTCAGCCAGAAAAAAACAAATACCATATAATAATTTCACTTACATGTGGAATCTAAAAAACAGAACAGAAGGCTCATAGATACAAAGAATAGTATGACAGCTACTAGATTGGAGGGTGGTGGAAGAGATGGGTAGAAAGAAGAAAGGGATTAAGAACTACAAATTGGTACTTACAAAATAGTCATGGGGATAAAAAGTACAGCATTGGAAATACAGTCAATAATATTATAATTAACTATGTGTGGTGTTAAATTTATGGGTGTGATCATTTTGTAAATTATATAAATGTCCTGTCACTATTTTGGACACATGAAACATATTATATGTTAACATTAATTGAAAAATAAAATATATTTAAAAAATAAATGAAAAGCTGTACCAGGTTTTTACATCTTTAACCCAGAAGAGTACTTCAAGGAATCTATCATAAAGGAGTAGTCAAGTTTGTGTAAATGTATAGTGATATGGTTGCATAGTTCATTGCATAGTTATTTATTATATAAAAATACAAATAGTGTAAGTGTCCAGCTTGGAAATTGTTTTAAAAAAATGTGGTAGGTTAAACTGATGAAATACTGTGCAGGCATTAGAATGATGTTGTGGAAGTATATGAAAAGTTGTGAGGATATTATAAAATGATGTTAAGTAAAAAATAAACATATATTTAGAAAAATTATGTCTAGTTCAACCTTTGACTCAAAATGGTACTCATTTTATGTAAATTGCAAGATAAATTATAATAATTCCATTACAAAGGAAAGTTTCTCATTTCTAACTTTATATGAGCAAGGAAAATTACAAGTGATATACAAAAATATATAAATTACAGGTACCTCTTGGTGGTGGGATTAAACTTGATCTTAATTTACATCTATATAAATTTTAAATAATAAAAATGACTCAAAGCTCTTTCAAATCAGGGAAAAGGCTAGATTCAGGAGGCTACAATTATATTCTAGTTACAATTTTTCGATCTCATCTTAATTATGCAAACTTAAATTTAATTTACACACTGTATCAGAAAATAAAGCCTTTCACATCTCCTATCTGGTAAGCCATGCTATTTTTAAGCTTTGATTCTGAACAACGAGTATCTTCTTGTTGAAGATGAATCCCCCTTGAAGGAGATGTAGTAATGCTGAAAGGTTCAAAAGGATGCTTCATAGGTTATAACCATAGGTCACATGAATATCACAAGAATAAGTGCTAAGATTCAAAGGCAGCTGCTTTGAAGGAAAAAATACTTATTTGGACACAGAGGTATAAAGTGTGAGATAAGGAAAACACTTTTTAAAAAGCATGTAAGTGAATACATAGAAAGATATAGTTAACCCCCTTTTACCATAAGTTTGTTATTTGTTTTTAAATTATAGTTGGCATGTAATATTAGTTTCATGTGCAAAACATAATGATTCAACATTTATATATTTTACCTTTTGACTACACTACACTAGATTTAATAACCGTCTGTTGCTATGCAAAGTGACTATTTTCTCCTGTATATTTTTATTCATTCTTTGCACCCTTCACCTGTTCTTGGTGTATGAGTCTGTTTTTTTTTTTTTTTTTTTTTTTTTTTTTTTTTTTTTTTTTTTTTTTTTTTTTTTTTTTTTTTTTTAATTTTATTGTTGTTGTATTACATCCATCCCCTTTTTGCTCCCCTCTGTACCCCCACCCACCCACCCATTCCCCCCAAAGTCAATCCCACCTGTTATGAGTCTGTTTTTATTTTGTTTGTTCATTTTGATTTTTAAAAATTCTACATATTAGTGAAAATGTGCAACATTTGTCTTTGTCTGACTCATTTCAGTTAGCATAATACCCTTTTGGTCCATCCATGTTGTAGCAAATGGCAGGATTTCATTCTTTTTATGACTGAATAATGTTCCTTTGCACCACATATTTACCCACTTATCTATTATTAAACTTGTAGGTTTATACATATTTGGCTATGGTAAGTAATGTTACAATAAACATAGGGGTGAATATATCTTTTCACATTAGTATTTTTGTTTTCTTTAAAGAAATACACAGAAGTAGAATTGGTGAGTCATATGGTAGATTTGTTTTTAAGAATCTCAATACTGTTTTCCAAAGTGGCTATACCAATTTGCAGCCCCTCCAATAGTGCACAAGGATTCTCTTTTCTCCATACCTTTGTCAACACTTGTTTGATGAATTTTTAATAACCATGCTGATTTGGTGTGGTGGCATGACATTGTGGCTTTAATTTGAATTTCCCTGATGATTAGTGCCTGTTGTCCACCTGTATGTTTTCTTGAAGAAATGTCTCGATGTCTCTGCCCATTTCTGATTGCTTATTTTTAAAAGGTGTATGAGTTCCTTATGTATTTTGGATATAAAATCCTTATTGCAATATCATTTATGAATATATTCTGTCATTCATTTGGTTGCATTTTCATTATGTTGATACTATTTTTCATTGCACAAAAGCTATATAGTTTGACATATTTTTGCTTTTGTTTCCCTTACTTGATGGGACACACCTCAAAAAATATTACTGTGACTGATGTTAAATAGTTTGCTACCTATGCTTTCTAATAGAAGTTTTATAGTTTTGTCTTACATTTAAATCTTTAATCTGATTTTAGTTTATTTGAGTATATGGTCCAAGTGGAGGTATATTTTCATTTTTTTGCATGTATTTTTCTGATTTTTGCAAACCACATGTTGAAGAGATTGTTATTTCTCCATTACCTAGCCTTGCCTTCATAGATTGACCATAAAAGGGAAAATTTATTCTGGGCTCTCTATTCTGCTTCATTGATATATGTGTTTGTTTTTGTGCCAGTACCATGCTGTTTTAGTTGTATAGCTCTGTAGAATACTAATAGTTTGAAATCAGGGAGCATAATGCCTTCAACTTTGTTCTACTTTCTCAAGATTGCTTTGGATTTGTGTGTGGGAGTGTGTGTGTTTTCATGTGCATTTTAGAATTATTTGTTCCAGATTTGAGAAGAATACCATTGGTATTTTAATCAGAATTGCATTAAATATATAGAATCCTTTGGGTAGTTTGGTCAGTTTAACAATATCAATTCTTTCGATCCATGAGCATGATACAGCCTCTCACTTATCGTATTCCTTTCCATTTCTTTCATTTTTTAAAAATTTACTTATTTTTTAAAATTTTATTGTTGTTATATTATATCCATCCCCTTTTTGCTCCTCTCTCTCCCCCTCCCCACCCACCCATTCCCCCCAAAGTCAATCCCACCTGTTGTCCATGTCCATGGTTCCTATATACTAGGTTCTGTCTAAGCTGCTCCCCATTCATGCCTCTGCCTCCCGCCTCCACACAACCCCGTTCCCCGTGAACACTGAAGGCCTATTCATTGTATTCATATATTTGGTTCCATTTTGCTTGTTGTCATTTTTGCTCATTATTGTCCCAGATTGGGTGAGATCATATGATATTTGTACTTCACTGACTGGCTTATTTCACTAAGCATAATACTCTCCAGTTCCATCCATGTTGTTGCAAAGGGTACAAGTTCCTTCTTTCTTTCTGCTATATAGAATTCCATTATGTAAATGTACCAAAGTTTTTTGATCCAATCATCCACTGATGGGCACTTAGGCTGTTTCTAGCACTTGGCTATTGTAAATAGTGCCACTATGAACATAGGTGTGCATAGGTTCTTATGAATTGGTGTTTCAGGATTCTTTGGGTATAGTCCAAGTAGAGGAATTGCTGGATCAAAAGGCAGTTCCATTTCTAGTTTTTTAAGGAAACCCCATACTGTTTTCCACAGTGGCTGCACCAGCCTGCATTCCCACCAACAGTGTATGAAGGTTCCCTTTGCCCCACATCCTCGCCAACACTTGTTGTTTGTTGATTTGCTGATGATTGCCATTCTGACAGGTGTGAGGTGGTATCTTAATGCAGTTTTAATTTGCATCTCTCTGATGACTAGCAATGTTGAGCATTCTTTCATATGCCTCTGGGCCCTTTGTATATCTTCCTCAGTGAGTTGTCTGTTCAGGTCCTTT
>PVIW01015497.1:0-19591 GCA_004026585.1 Noctilio leporinus | reverse complement strand
TTTTTAGGAAGAAGGGAAGGGAGAGAGGCAGAGAGGGAGAGAGACATCAATGTTTGGTTGCTTTTCACCTGCCTCCAGCCACAGATCTGACTGGAGACCTGGCTTGCAACCTGGTTATGTGCCCTGGCTGGGGAATCGAACCTGTGACCTTTGGGTTCGCAGGCCGGCACCTTACCCACTGTGCTACCAGCCAGGGCTTCATTTTTCTTTTTTAAGTAATGTGTGTCTTATATTTCTTTTATGAAAGTATTTTCCTATTATTTTAAAATACAGCTTAAATTGTTTTCTGAAGCTTTCCATAATAACAATTTCTTTAAAATGTATCAAATAATTTCAGCATATGAGTCATTTCATCACTGGTGTGTCCTTGATTTTCTTTTTCTATATGAGTTAAGATTCTCCTGGTTCTTCGTATTTCAAGGAATTTTTAATTTAACCTGGACATTTTAATTAAGACTCTGGGTCTTCATTACATCCCATGGAGAATGTTGATAGTTTTCTGTGGACTACAAGTCAAAGTCAATTCTAATTCAAATCATTTACTGCCCTGTTTAGATCTTTTCCAATGTATGTACTAACCAATATCCAGACCTGGGTGGTAGACTGTTTCATTCTCAAAGTGTTTCCTGTACTGAATAGGATCATATCTATAAATGTGAGCTTTGAGGAAGAGCCCAGAACTTCATAAACAACTTTGTGTATCTCTTTCTTCAGCACTTTCCTACTCACTACCTCTGCTGTGCCTCTTGGTTGCTTTGGGCTCATCTCTGGAGTGTGGGAATAAAGCTGGATTTTTAGGTGCTTTACCTTACTTGCACTCCTTAAACTGCTCCTGCATCCAGAGCCAAGCAAAAGGAGAACAGGGAAAGAAAATAGATAATGGAATTTTACCGGTGCTTTTGGAAACACATTCCATTGAAGAGAGAGGAAAGCTCCTATGCCTTAGTATTGTGGCTCCCCAGGTGTCCGCTGATGCAGCTGCTAAAGGAATGGAGCCAAGGACAAAAGAGTAAAGAAAATGAAAGAAAAACAAAATAATACACTAAGTGTTAGTGGTTCTGTTTCACACTCATTAAGCTTTATCTGTTTGTGCTACAGTGGCTTCTTATGCACTGGGTGCAAGTTTGTAGATAGCAGAAAAAAGAAACATGTTGAAATCACTGATGCTTTGACTATATTTTTGAACTCTGGTTTTTGACTCCATTCTGCCTAAAATACTTGTGAGAGTTTTCAGTATGTATTAGAAAACACAGATAGTGTGTGTACATATCTTATCCTCAACTTGAACTGCTAATATATATTTTAGTGTAGTTTTATATATAACAAAGCCAAAAAGGGCTGTGCACTGGTAAATTTCACTTCCTTGATAATGACATATAAAATCCTAGCTTCTTGAATCCATTATTTTTTAATTTATTTATTTTTTACATTCTTTATTGTATTTTCCCATTACTATTTATCCCCCTATGCTCTCCTCTACTTCCTTATGTAACATTTCCAGAAGCAAAGCAAAGCAATGCTGTATGTGCTTTTCATATTACTTATTGAAACTTACACAGTAAGTGCTTGCATTAGCAGCACAGATACTTTTTAAAAAAGATTTTATTTATTATTTTTTTAGAGCCAGGGGATGGGAGAGAGGCAGAGAGAGAGAGAGAGAGAGAGACATCAATGTATGGTTGTCTTCACCTGCCTCCAACCACAGACCTGGCTGGAGACCTGGCTTACAACCTGGTTATGTGTCCTGGCTGGGGAATCGAACCAGAGACCTTTGGGTGGCAGGCTGGTGCCATGTCCACTATAGCAGCGCAGATACTTAAAGAACATAGTCAATAAAAAATAAAAAAAAATATGGAAATGATATTCACTAATTTCAATAATTTGATTAACTCTGGGGAGTGAAAAAGAGGTAAAAACAGTATTTGGAGTTTTGTCTATGTCTGAAAGATATTTTATCCTAAAAGAAGAAACAAACTCAAAGGTAATATTAGGTATATTTCATTATAATAGTATACAAATATTTGTATGTAACATTAGTTTCTGCTATTTTCTCTGTTTGAAATGTATCAAAATTAAAATACTAAAAACCTTGTGAAAAATATTTTAATTATTACTGCAAACTCCCATTTATGAGCAAAATTATTTTGGAAATAATATCCTTAATACTGTCAACTGTAGTAACAATTCTATAGGAAGATAAAAGCAATATGGACAAAGGGATTAAAAGGAACTCTTTGCTAACAGATTTTAGTCATATGTGTAGTATTATATACTATAGAAATTGGTAAAAGAGATATCATTATAAAATATATCTCCAAATACAAATGACAAAGTATTTGGGCACATATATTTGACTGAACTTAGTGAGCAGGTCGGCTACATAAGAGAAACAACAAAATGTGTTAATTTGTTATTTATTAATACATTTTCAATCTAAGTGTGCATGTATTTAAAGCAAATGTACCATTGCCATTAGCATTTCAGCATGTTCAAGTAGACTATTTAGGAATTACTATTCTTATAAATAACTCAAGTTATTTGATAATTTGAAGAGATGTATGAAGACAGACTCATAGATGGAGGGCATGATGAGAATTGTGGTGGGTAGCAGGTTAGTGGGTGTACTAATTGAAAGAGACTCATGAACATGGACCAGTGTTGTGATTGCTGTGAAGGACAGTGGTATAGGGGAACTCAATGGAAAAAATACAATAAAGATTACAGGGTTATGTGCCCTGGCTGGTGTGGCTCAGTGGAATAGCATCAGTGTGCAAACCCGAAAGTCACTGGTTCGATTCCCAGCCAGGTCTCCTGTCAGACTCGTAGCTGGAGTCAGGTAAAAGGCAACTATATATTGATGTTTCTTTCGCTCTGTTTCTCCCTCTCTTCCCTTCTTTCTAAAAATAATTTTTAAAAAATATGTAGAGAAAAAAAAAGATTACATAAAAAATTAAGCTTTACAGGTCCAAGCTTATTTTAACATTCTGTATTATCCTTTAAAGGGAGAAATTTGTGTCGGATCTAAGGTTCAGTGGTACAATATTACACTGGTTTTTGACAACTTCAAATGCATATCAGCCTTCTAAATAATATATCTTATTATTTCTAATACATCTCCTTACCCTACTTGACAGGGTATGAAGACAGAAGAAAATATAGTAAAGTAGTTCATTGACATATTGTAATAAAGTACACTTGCAGTTAAATAATTTATGAGAACTTTTTTGGAGCTCTAATTGAGAAAACTTAAATTAGTTTTTATACACACATATACCAATTGATATAAATAAGAGTTAAATTCCTGTGGAATCATTTTAATCTCAAAAACATCACAAACTTGTAAATAAAGACCTAATGTTTCATGCTTTTAATATGAAACATTGAAATAAATTTAAGCTATATACACCTAAGAAAAATTAATAAAAACAAGTAAAGAGAGTTCTGGCTAGTGGCTCAGTGGAATGGTGCCAGCCTGCAAACCCCAAGGTCACTGGTTCAATTCCCAGCTGGTGCACATAACCAGGTTGCAAGCCAGGTCTCCAGCCAGGTCCTTAGCTGGAGACAGGTGAAAGGTAACCATACATTGATGCTTCTCTCCCTTTCTTTCTCCTTCTCTGCCCTTCTCTCTGGAAGTGTTGCAAGAAAGCATTCAAAAGCTCCCACAGCCCTCCCCACTATCATCTCTTGGTGACCTTGGACCCAACACCACAGGACCTGACACCAATGTCCAATGGAAACTGCTATTATATTGGTTAACAGTTTTATATATGTAGTTACTTCATCTTTTTTACTATGTATTTGTATATAATTGAAGTTATACTGTATATCATGAAAGTGTCTGCTATTATTAAAAATTCTATATGGTGTAGTGGAAATAGTATGGCAATTCCTCAATTAAAAATACAATTAAAATATGATCTAGCAATTCCATTTCTGAGTATATATTTAAATGAATTGAAAATAGAGTCTCAAAGAGATTTTTATGCATTTGCAATATTATTCTGCATTATTTACAATAGCTAAAATGTAGCAGTAACCCCAGTTTCCATTGATGATTGAATGGATGAGCAAAATGTAGTATGTACATGGACAATGGACTGTTATTCAGCCTTAAAAGGACATTCTAACACATGCTACAACATGAATGAATCTTGAAGATATTAGGCTAAGTGAAATAAGCCAGTTACAAAAGGGCAAATACTCTATAATTCCAATTATATGAAGTACCTAGAGTAGTCAAATTTATAGAGACAGGAAGTAGAATGGTGGTTGCCAGGGGGAGAAGTGGAGGACAAAGAGGAATGAGGATTTAGTATTTAATGGGTAGAGATTTTAGTGTTATAAGATGAAAATAGTTCTCAAGATTGGTTGTGTAAGAGTGTAAATGTGATCAATACTGGGATTGTACACCAAAAATGGTTAAGATGGTAAATTTTATATTATGTACAAAATTTAAGGACACAACTTTTAAAATTTAAGGACAAAGAATCTTAATTTTGAAAAATAATATTGTATTTCAAAATTTCAATAAACATGTATTATGAAAGGAAAAGAAATTTTATAAAATACACTGTAGTATAGTATATTTCCTTGTGAAATATTTTTATTTGTATAACTTAACACTATTATAAGCTTATACATCCAAAATTTAAAAAGATTCGATCATTCCCATTATGTCTTTTCACTATTATTTTAATAAGGACTGCATAACAGTTTCTTAAGGCCTGATTTACCAGGCATGCAGTAAATCCTTTGTAATCTTTCCTATTAAAGGAACAGAAAAGTAAGAAAAAAAATATTACTAGTTTGGCCCTTTATCTAAACTACATTATAATTTCATGATTATTATTATCACACATTACATAGTGTTTAACTAGCAGAGTCATCTGAACATAATTAATGCACAGTAAAATGGTAAAATAAATCAACAAAGAATTATAAGTGCTTAGGAATTATTGGCATTATTCTCATATTTTAGACTACTTTTTATATATTAGTGGTTATAAAAAAAACTTTTATTTTAAAATAATTGAAACTACTTTTAAAGCACATTATTAGAGATGTTTTCCTCATTTTCCAAAAGGGACATTTGTAAAGTGAGTTTATATGCTGAATTTCTTTTCTTTCTCTTTCTCTTTCTCTTTCTTTCTTTCTTTCTTTCTTTCTTTCTTTCTTTCTTTCTTTCTTTCTTTCTTTCTTTCTTTCTTTTCTTTCTTTCTTTCTTTCTTTCTTTCTCTCTCTCTCTCTCTCTCTCTCTCTCTCTCTCTCTCTCTCTCTCTTTCTTCTTTTTTCTTTTTTTTTAGCTCTCAACAATATCACTGGAATTAAAAGTTATCAGCATATTGAAACCTGTGTCATTAAAAAATGTATTATCTCAGGCTTTTACTTCAAGTCTGAGAAAAAAAGAACAAGCTACTAGAATGAACATGACAGTCGGAGCCCTGATCAAGTCTAGTAACACAACCATTGAAATTCACTCTGAACAGGGATTATGTGTTTTATTTCCCTCTAGTGGTTAAGAAAATGAATAAATACGTGGAAAAAAGTCAATTGTGCTTTGATGTGCTTGCTTAAAAGCTATTTATAATATTGGATATCTCATGTAGAGAATTTACTGAATTATACTGTAAAAATTGCAAATAGGAAACATAAATAAGCATCCTGGGAATCAGTAGAATGAATCACTGGCAAATAAGCAATCAGTACCAAATTACTTTTCTGTATTCTGAAAGGCAGTGTTCATGAGGCAGAAACACTAAGATAAAATGGTACTTTTCTTCTTTCAGATTAATACATGGAAGTTATCAAATAAACATTAATTAAAGGAAAATTCTTATTTTATTTTTATTTACTTTTGAGATAAATAATTTTTACCAAAAATTAGAGTTTACTTTGCTAACAATTTTTGATAAGGCCAATTGTAAAATCATTTGTATTACCTGAAAATTTGACCCTGGACAGAAAAACCATTAGAAACAAAAGTTATATATATTCTAAAAGACATATCACATGCTAAATATTCAGATGAAATATTTAATTCTAAGACCAGTATCATAAGGGATATATCATTACTACTTTTACCATTTTCAAAATGGTAACTGAAGGAGATTGGTAAAATGGTATTTCATAGGTGATAAAAATTGTAGAGCAATTTATACCCAGGTAGTCAGGCTCCAGAATTTATATTCTATTAAAAAATCACAAACACATGTTATCTGACAGAAAAGATTGGTAAAGTTTTAAATATTTACCATGTGGACAAAAGGGAACCCCTGTGTACTGTTGGTGGGAATGCAGATTGGTGCAGGTGCTAAGGAAAACAGTACGGCATTAACTCAAAAATTAAAAGTGGAAGTGCCTAATGACCCAGCAATTCCATTTCTGAGAATCCTGAAACACTAATTCAAAAGAATATGTGCATCTCTAGGTTAAATGTAGCCTTATTTACAATAGTCAAGATTTGAAAGCATCCCAAGGACCCATCTGCAGATAAATGGATAAAAAGGCTGTGGTACATTTACACAATGGAATACTAAAATACCTGGCTGTCAAAAGGAAGGAAATCATACCTTTTGCAACAGCATCACTGGATCTGGAGAGTGTTTACACTAAATGAAGTAAGTCACTCAGAGAAAGACCCATATCATATGATCTCACATATATGTAGAATATAATGAACTAAATAAACTAACAAACAAAATAGAAACAGACTCATAGATATGCTATCAGAACAAAGGATGTAAGAGGGGTTGGGTGAAAAAAAAAATGAAGAGATTAAACAAAAGAAAAAATGGAACAAATTTATAGATAACAGTATGGAGATTACAGAAAGAAGGGGGGCTACGGGAGGTAAGAGAAAGTAGGTGACTTGACTTGGGGTGCTGAATACACAATACAATATATAGATGATGTATTACAGAATTATACATGTGAAACTTACATAACTTTTTAAACAATGTCATCCCAATAAATTTAATAAAATAAGTAGATAAACATATAAAATATTTTCTCTCTCTATTGCAGACGGTTACTTGTATTGGCTTATCTTAAAGTTCACAGATCTATATTTTTACCAGGCAGTTATTTTTAATTTAAATAATGTAATTTTAGTTCCAAAATCTACATTTATCTCTCTTTTGTATTTTGTATTACTCTGTTAAAATTTCTTTTCCTTTTTGTCCTTCATGCATATTTTTTCTTTGCCTCATAAAATATAGTTAGAGGAGTTGCATTAATATCCTTTTCTGATAATTTCAACATGAAACCATCTTTCAGGCTGGGTATTTCCCTTCAGAATGAGTCATATTTTTCTGCTCCTTTCTATCTCCTTTGATTTCAAATTATAACACAGACATTGTAATATTATATCATGAAGATTCTGCTTTCTGTGAAGACTGTTGACCTTTTTATTTAGGCAAACCATTATCCTGGCTTATTCAAACTGCAAAATCTGTTTTACTCTTACGGACATGGTAGAAAGGCAACTCATTAATTCTTTTAATCCATGCTTTCAGTCTGCCCTGCACGCGCCTGTCTTGGGGTCCATGGAGAGCAAGACTGAAAGAAGATGTGGTCCAATTCTGTCAACTAAGAAGCCATGTTTGGAGCATAGGTAGTAGAGTAATGACTGAGAAGGATGATGCAATATCTCAAGCATGCATAGTACAACATGATAGACACGTGCTTTTCTGAAGGGTAACACCACCCTCTCTGAGCATGCATCATAGAATGACATAATCAACCTGCTTATCAGTGGGGTGGCACAAAATGTGTTAATCAAAGTCTGTTGCAACATTGCATCATATTAGGTTGTGAAAACAAAAGCCTTCCAATAGAAGCTGAGACAGCTGAAAGGAGCTAAGGGTGGAGAGATGCTCCACTATTCAGATCTATGCTGCTCTAGCTGACTCTGAAGCTGTTGTAAACTGCCTTGCAAGATGCTGACAAATGCCTCCTGGATCTGGACCCAGACCTGATCTGGTATGGACTCCCATTTAATGTTATAGCTGATTGTCTGAGTGATTATTATCTAATTGGGTTATTTGTCTAAAAACTTTTATTTATTTACTTTTAGAGAGAAGGGAAGGGAGAGTGAAAGAAAGGGAGAGAAACATCAATGTGTGGTTGCCTCTCGTGCTTCCCCAACTGGGGACCTGGCTCCTAACCCATACATGTGCCCTGGCTGGGAATCCAACCAGTGACTCTTTGAATCACAGACTGGTGCTCAATCCACTGAGCCATACCAGCCAGAACTTAATTGGGTTATTATAGATTTGGATTGAACCTGCATTAATAAAAGCGGAGTGAATAGCATAGTCACCTGTGTTGAGTCGCTGTTATTCCTTGGTGTCAGTGTAGCCTGTAGGATTGGTGGCTGTAAAGATGGCCCAGTGTGTCTGGTCCATGTCAAAGGCTGGAGGTTGGCTTATAGGAAAGACTATAGCACAGATACTCTTAAGGTTAGAGTATCTAGGCAGGGTCCATCAGAAACTTGGGTAAAGTTGGTATACAGAATTTAAGACTACTGTACTTCATTTTTCCCCCTCTTTTCATTCTGCATAAGTCATGGTTGTCCAATATTTTATTTCCACCTTTTATGGGTCACAAAGGTAAGGGGCTATCTTTCTCAGATCTTTAGCCTCTATATATCACATGTTCAGGCTTTCCTGCCACATCAGCTCACCCCATGCCAGCATTTTCCTCCAAGATTCATCCACTCTCCAAAATTTGTCTACTGTTTTGTTCTCCAAATTCCTCCTATGGTTTTTGTTTGTGTGAGTCCTATGTTTACATTTGTTCTTAGAGAACCATTCTGTTAAAATATTACAAAGCTCTACTAGAAGTGGGAACTATATTTAACCCTTTTCTTTTAAGAGGGAATAAAATGAGAAAGCCCAGGAATAATGCTGGACATTTTCATTTTACTGTAATGACTCCAAACTACTGATTGCATGAAGGAAAACAAAATTATTCAACAAGACTTAATTTCACAATTTATTCTTTTGATGCTTTAATGGGGAAATTATCTTGCGCTTGTAAGAGAAAGTGAGTTTGGATATTGCTCATTCTAATTTCCTTATCCAGATATACTTAGTGAACTGATTTTAGGCTTTTAGTTAATTCTGGAAAGTAAATCAATGTGAGTGAATAGTCTTAGTGTCACATATGAAAAGGACTCAGAAAATTGCTTTTACATTTTCTTTGTCTATATTGAAAATCGTAGCCATTTCAATGATTATTAATTATGCTAATAAAAAACATATTATAAAATCATTCCTCAATTTCTAACCAAAAGCATGAAGAAAATACATAATCTATGCTCTAAGACAAATTATTTCATATCTCAACAATACCCAGTAAACAACTGTGAATTATTGGTCTTGCTTCCATGGAATCTATTTCAAGTGCTTACCAAAAAGTTGCTGACTGGTGACAATGTCCAATGAAATGAAGTGATCAAATTATACCTGAAACACTGGAGAGTTTCCTTAATTGATCTGCCACTATGATTCAGAGAAACCTTGCCATTTTCATGGCAGAAAGTTCTATTTTACATTCTTAACTATGTATTTGAAACTTTCCACCCTCTAGACAGGATGGTTATAAAATAAAAAATATTAGAGTTTTTTTTTTTTTTTTTTTTTTTTTTTTTAGTAGAAGTAGATAGTAATAGACATTGAGTTTTTGTGAGGCACATTTGCAGAGGGATCCTTGAAAGATCACATCAACTTCACCACCAGAATTGATAAATTGTTTTGAATAACTCATAGCATTTGCACATAAATATTGGACACTTTTTAAAACTGCTTTGAAGCCCTGGCTGGTGGCTCAGTGGGTAGGTGCTGGCCTGAGAACCCAAAGGTCACTGGTTCAACTTCTAGTCAGGTCACGTAACCAGGTTGCAAGCCAGGTCTCCAGCCAGGTTCGTAGCTGGAGCCAGGGGAAAGGCAACCATACATCGATATTTCTCTCCCTTTCTTCCTGCCACTTTATCCTTCTCTCTGGAAATAATGAATAAAATCTTCACAAAAACAAACAAACAAACTGCATTCATTGTATTTTTATTGTGTAACAGTTATTTTCATTATGCATAAAACTCTGAAACACATCAATAGAAAATTATCACTGTTTTGTTATAAAAGTGAGTATAATCCTGATTTTATGTAACATAACTATTATACTTCTATTTATTATAATACAAGCCAACCTCTTCATATCTAACTGATATTGCTTGTTGACAGATATAAACAATTTTAAAATTGTTTGATTATATAAGCAATTAATTAAAGTTTGAAACAAAACATACAGAATTTAAGTTGGGTGGTATCTTATAATGCATGATTTATCAAGATGTAAAGAAAATTGTAATTTTCAAATTTTGACTTGACTGATATTCAATACTTGGAGAAAAGCTGGTGTTCTACAACCAAAGGTCTCATGCTCAATTGAAGATCATTCTCATTTTGTAACATATCTAATTTAGTAGTCGTTTACTCACAACTTTCTAACAAAGTTTCCATCATTGAAATAGTAATTTAGCCCTGGCTGCTGGCACAGTGGATAAGGTGCCGGCCTGCGAAACCCAAAGGTCACTGGTTCCATTCCCAGCCAGGGCACATAACCAGGTTGCAAGCCAGGTCTCCATCCAGGTCCGTGGCTGAAGGCAGGTGAAAGGCAACCATACATGGGAAAAAAAAGAGAAAAAGAAATAGTAATTTACTTTAACATATGTTACAGTAAAAACATCTAAAAACAGTTTTCCATTCTGAACAGAAGTACAAGTCATTTTCTGACTAGTCAAATTTACAAGTTCAGATTCTGTTAAAATTTATTTAAACATTTTTGCTGATTCTAATTTTAGTTCACTAATTTCATTAATTATTTTTTGATATTTGGGAAGAAATTTCTTATTAAAATTCATATTTACTTACTGAAAAAATTATAGCCTTGTTTACATTATTTCTAAAGGAGTTTATATAACAAACAACAGTTTCTTTGTCACTGAAATTTTCTGTTGTCATTCTATGAAATTTGTTACCTACCTTTTTCTAGTTGTATCTTTCTTTAATGTTCTCATACTAGCTCCTGCATTTCTGATCAATTTGACATCAGTAGTAAGCCTTCATTTTAAGTTTATACTTATGTTTTTAACCATAAAAATACTTCATTTACATTGTAATTAAAATAATTATTATTTCATTTTAGTTACCACTGCTGATTTTTGTAGGTATCATTGTAATTCACGTCTGAATAAAATATTTAATCACCATAGGACAATTTTCATCAGAGTATAGAAAATATCATTCATAATAAATTAACCCATCAACACAGAGTGAATAAGTGATCTGTTTCTGTGTGTTACTAGAAACAAACTGTTCATCTTCTATAATACAGCAATATCTTATACAATGCAGTAAAGTCAGTTGTTGAGCACAATACAAAAATTATTTTCCTTTGTTTCCCTTTTTAAATTTAAACTTACAGTTCCTGGAAATCAAATTAAAAAAATTCAGTTGCTAGTGAGCCCAAAAAAAAAAAAAAAAAAAAAAAAAATTCAGTTGCTTGGTTAGAATAGCCACATATTAAGCATTCAATACTCGTATCTGGCTATTGGTAGAAATGTCTTAGAGTGTAGCTCTAGATCTTAAGTGAACCCTATAATTTAGGAGAAGTTTCTTATAAAACCTGAGGAAAATACATTTTCACTCAAAGCATATGAATTACTGTATTTTTCACTCCATAAGATGCATCTTTTTTCCCCAAAAAAGTTGGGGGGAAATGTCTGTGTTTTTTGTTTTCTTTTAAGATTTTTTTTTATTATTATTTCAAGAGAGAGAGGAAGGGAGAGAGGCAGAGAGGGAGAGAAACATCCATGTATGGTTGCCTTTCACCTGCCTCCAGCCACAGACCTGGCTGGAGACCTGGCTTGCAACCTGGTTATGTGCCCTGTCTGGGAAATAGAACCAGAGACCTTCGGGTTTACAGGTCGGCACCTTATCCACTGTGCTACCAGCCAGGGCTGTCCGTGTGTTTTATGGAGCAAATATTGCATTGTAATACCTAACCTGTCAGTGGTGGCGACAGCTGTTAGAAAAGGAAGCGGTTGGCCCACGTGAAACCCCTGGGGATGCTTAAATGTCCCACTTTACTGCTGAATCTCAGAGATCTGGCCAGTTGCCAGCTGCCTCTGCCCATCACCCAGGATCTGGGAGAGTGCAGACAGCCGCCTGACATGCCCAGCTACAACCTCTGACCTGTCGAAACAGCTGAGGATAATAATGGGTATGAGGCTTATTAGTGCTTGACCAGTTTAGAGCACATATTAGAGAAACCACAAAAAAGAGCTTTAAAGAAGTGAAGACTCGTCTAGCTATAAGTTCTGGCCAGTTTCAGCCAGTTGCAACCTCTCGAACTTTCCATTAACAAACCATTTAAAGTCTTTATGGGAGAAGAGTGAAGCAAATGGATGGCTGCTGGTAATCATGATCTGACACCTACTGGAAGAATGAAGAGGCCCATTATCACTCAAGTTTGTGAATGGGTGAAAACATCATGGCATGGCATGGATTAAACTATTGTACAGTCGTTCAAAAACTGTGGCATTAGCAATGCCTTACATGGAACCGAAGATAGTATCAGATGAAGATAGCAAAGAAAGAGTTATCAGTGACTGTGAACAACTGAGTGTCATAAATTCTGAAACTAGTGATGATGAGTTCTTGGGGTTCCCAGAAAACTAGAAGAGTGCCTGAACCTTAAAATCTCCCCATTTGTTAATGATAGTGATGATGGTTCCTAATACTGCTATTGACTGCTGTTCACTTTACATGGTTGAAATATTATTCTGTTATACTTTATTAAATATTTTAGTACACCATTTAGTTCAAAATATTTTTTTGTTTGTTTTCCTCCTCTAAACCACTGTGTGTCTTATGGTCAGGTGTGTCTTATAGTGCAAAAAATACTGTAACTTGTTTTTATTGTGGCAAAATACATATAATCGTCACTGGAAAGTGAAAATTCATCATTTTAAGCCATTTAAAAGATGACAGTTAATGGCATTAAGTATATTCTTTTTTTTAATGTTGTATTTATTATTTTTAGAGATAGGGGTAGAGAGAGAGATATCAATGTATGGTTGCCTTTCAATTGCCTCCAGCTAGACCTGGCTGGAGCCCTGGCTTGCAATCTGGTTATGTGCCCTGGCTGGGGAATTAAACCAGTGTCCTTTGGGTTCGCAGACCAGCGCCTTATCCACTGTGCCACCAGCTAGGGCTTTATTCTTGTGTTTTGTCTTAATGCTAGGAAATATCAAAACCTTTCATGATAGAGATTTATGTGAATAAAATATTAAACATATGTTCTCCTTTTTTTCTCTTTAGATACTGAGTATTCAATAACCATTCACGCATGTAATTCTTAACCAAAAATGTAATGAAACATATGAGGAAGTGTTATTAGGCAAGCCCTGGTTCTTCTTGCTGATACTGTGAAGAATTACAGATTATAGAGCCTATTAGCTACATGTGAAGTTCATTAGTGAATGGGAGAACGAAAGTAAAGGTGGCAAGTTTGCCCCAGGGTGGCTAGAGGCCCAGTGGCCAGAAGGCTAAGGGTGCCCTGGGCATGGCCAGAGACTGGGAGGCCAGGGGACCTTTATGTGGCAAAAGGGTCAAGAGAGCCAAGAGAGCAAATCCTTTGATCTGAGGACATATATAGTTGGTGGGATGAGGGTGAAGAAGTTACATTTAGATTGGGGGTGAAGGTGGTACCAGTTTTTCAGGGGGATATGATGACCTAAACTTGGGCATGTGCGGGGGTCTGTTAGCCTGAATCCTTATCCTGCTCCAGACTCGATTTGTTCACTGCACTTGCATGCTGGGAGGGGGACAGTTAATCAAAGTTGTTTTTATGGGCTTCTTCTTTGGGTACTGTAAATCTTTTTCCACCTTTCTGGCCTGGCATGAAAGCACAGTTTCTAAGACTTTCCTTCCCAGATAGTGAAAAGGATACATAGACATTTAAGGACTGCTCTCTTCCCATGTTAGCATGGTGTTTCTGTGATGCTGGAACACCTGGCAGTGTTATCAGACCAGGTTCAGGAATGCTGAGTCAGCGGGTGAGGTGTGTCTCCCTCTGCTGTGAGCCACCTCTATTAAGTTCTTGGTTAGGTTGTAATGGTGAGGGTCCTGCCTTTGTTTCCCGTCTACTACTCATACTCATTCCACCATAACAGGACTCACACAAAAAAGGGGATTTATTTACAAAAAATTGTGTATGCTTACATGTTTAAATTTCAGTAACCTTCTAAGTACTCTCCATTTGATGCACTACACCTATTAGGACTTTTTCCCACTGCTCAAAACAGTTTTTGTACTCGTTGATTTTGATGCCTTTCAGTGCTTCTGCTGTTTTTTTGTTTCATCTCTTCCACATCAGTAAAATGTTTTCCCTTGAGGACTTTTTTTCATCTGGGGAAACACATTAAAGTTGCTTGGTGTAAGATTGGTTGAATGTGGAAGGTGGGTTATGGGGGTTATGCAGATTTTGGTCAAAAACTCCTGAACACTCAGCATGGTGTGGGCAGATGCACTCATAAATCGCCTATCATGAAATGGGCAAACATGTTGAAGTAGTCTTCAAAGAAATTCACTGAAGTTAAACATAGCCTCTCACAACAATGCCAGCTGGTACACTGATACCGGCGGGTTCTCAGAAAATTTGCCTTTTGGAGAAGCCTAATCTACATGGGGCTTGCCCTCCAGAAGATAATTCCAGTCTTTTTGGGGTCCCCCTTTGTATAAGCATCAAAAGAAAAACATGCAAACAAAAAGGAAAATTGCAACAGCAAATGCAGGAGATAATGCTGTATGAGGTTATAAATTGGCTATAGGACTAAAGAAACAACTGGATTTTATAAAATAAAAATTATCAGTAAAATGTTATTGCTGGCCCTGAAGAATACATTTGATATTCATAGTTCAAGACAGTTCTATTGTACATTGATACAGGTGGGTTCCTAGAACACTCACCAAATGAGGGAAGCCTGTAGAATGAGGGGCCCACCTTCCAGAAGATAATTCCAGTTATTTTTGGTTGCTCCTTCATACACACCAACATAAATCCCTTTGAGCATACTTTGCTCTCTCTATCAGTAAATTGCTCAGGCCAGAAAAATATTTATTTTTTGCTTCAGAAGGAAAAATGCAATGTATAATATCATCTTTTCCTTTTTTTCTTTTTGACATGATTACAGATGCCCCCTTTTCCTCCTTTCATGTCCCTTTCCTCCCAGATCCCCTCTCCCTTCTCTCTGGTCACCACCATGCTGTTGTCTGAGTCTTTTGTGTCATGTATATGTGCTTTTTTGTCTAATTCCTTCACCTTCTTTCATCTAGTCCCCCTTCTCCTTTCCTTCTGACAGCTGTCAATCTGTTCCATGTATTTCTGCTTCTCTTTCTATTTTGTTACTTTATTATGTTCATTAAATTTTTTATATAAGTGAAATCATATGATATTTGTCTTTCTCTGATTGCTTTATTTCCCTGAGCATAATAATCTCCAAATTTATCCAAGCTGTCACAAAGGGTAAGATTTTATTCTTTCTTTTAGGGCTCAGTAGTATTCCATTGTGTAAATATACCACAGCTTTTTGTATGTACTTATTCTACTGATGGGCAATTGGGCTGCTTATAGATCTTGGCTATTGTAAATAGCACCACTTTGAATGTAGAAGTATATATAATCTTTCAAATTGGTATTTCAGTATTCTTAGGATCACTGGTTCAAAAGGCTGATCCATTTTTAATATTTCTGAGGAAACTCCATAGTGTTTTCTACAGTGGCTGCATCAGTTTGCATTTCCACCAATAGTGACTTAATGTTCCTTAATATAATTTTTTATATTGCTTGACATTTTTTAATTTAATCAATTTCAGAATTGATGGATGATATCTAACTACATGCTTCTGGTTCTCTTCTTGAATTGGTGTCACTGGGAGTTGCCTGTGCTCCCTATGGACAGAAAATTTGGTTATGCTTTATAAAAACATAATTAATTATCTTATTTTCTTATATTTGTATTTGTCATTTATTTCTGACTGACTTTTATTTAAAAGTCTATACTAAAATAGCTTAAAATTCTCTTAACAGATAGTCACTGAGAACTTTTGAAAACAGTTTCAAAAGCTTTGGGAATATAATTTTTTGCTTTGACCTGACACTAACTCAAACTATTTTAAAGTTCATATAGCATTATGTATTTTATTAATAATCCCTTATTTTGGCTAAATAGATTTCCTATCATTTGGAGTAAAGCCTGAATATATAGTAAACTATAAAAATATCCAGACTAGAGGTGTCAACTGTACTGATCAACAAAGATTAATGAGCAAGTCTGCAAGGGATAATTGGGTTAAATTGCAGTAAAATCCACTTGGGAAAAGAGACTAAATATATTCCATCTCTTCATTTTTGTCAGTTAATGGAAAACCAAATCTTGAAAACATTTTCTAGAAATTACATTTTGGAAACAAAAGATGCTTTACTTATTGACAAGAAACATTCCATAGGGCAGTGAAAGACTGACGGAATATGTAAACAACAAATGCTACTACATAGCAAAGGACATTGATCTATTTCAAATGAGTATCTTCATTTAATCACTTCTGCCAAAGAGAGTAACACTTGGGATTCATAATTTAGCCATAGTGCCAAGAAAGAGTGGCAAAGTCATGAAATGCTTGTATGTGCCTTAGTTTTTATTGTGCATTTTCAGGTCAAATAATTTCTATGAGACATAATACTTTGTCTTTTCTTAAAGTCTAGACCTTGTGCATAATAACTTTTTCATAATATTCATAATATGTTTAAACCACCTGGTTTTATTATGCATTCCCATTCTCTCATTCTGTTTATACTTATGAAAACACAGAATAATTAACACTATTAAACTAATAAATATTGATTATCAGAGAGCATATTAGGAACATAAAAACAACACATATTTACAATGAGTTATGAGCCAATGAAGAACAAATTATAAAGAGCTTGTAAAATTTTATCCTAGAACTATGGACCTGTGAAACCCAGATATTAATAGTATAACAAACTTTTAAAACCAAGTCTTATTATAATGCACAAGTTAGTTGTCTGTGTACTTTATCTTCCCATTAAGTAGTTTTAGAGACCATTATACTGAAGTTATAGATATATAGGACCAAAGAGTGAAGAAAATATCAATTTTTTGACATCTCTTAACTCATTTTCTCTTTTCATCAAGTTTTAAATGATCAGTCATATCACATTTTTTAAAGACAAAGCTTATGATGAATAAATAAGCAGAGTATTAACATTACTGACTTTTCATTTACTTTACTGCTTATAAGAAATTTCCATATGTTAAAAAATACTCTATAATACTGTAGACACTTAATATTAAAAAGAAAACTTAAAAATTCTATTTAGAAAAATTATAAATCTCTGATAAATGAAATAAAATAACTAAATAAATAACTATAGAGATACTTTATGTTCATGGAGAGGAAGATTCAGTATTGTCAGGATGTCCATTCTTTTCAACTTGATTTATAGATCCAAATCCCAATCAAAATCCCAGAAAGTTAGTTAATGACTAATCAATAAACTAATTCTAATGTTTATATGGAGAGGCAAAAGACCTAGAGCAGCCAAAACAATATTGAAGGAGAAAAAAAATGTTGGAGAACTGACACTGACTTATTTATAGACTTAATATAGGGCTAGTGTAATCAAAACAGTGTAGTGAAGGAATAGATAAAGTGGTCAATGCAGCAGCATAGGAAGCCCAGAAATAAACATTCCATGAATAAAGCCAATTCATCTTTGACACAGGAGCAAAGGCAAAACTATAGAGCAAAGACAGTCTTTTCAAGAAATACTCCTGAAAAAAAAAAAAAAAAGAAAGAAAGAAAGAAAGAAAAGAAATGCTGCTGGAACAAGACACTCACATGCAAATAAATTAATGAAGATAACAGACATTATACTCTTCCCCAAAATTAACTCAAAATGAATCAAAAATCTAAATGTAAAATATAAAACTAAAGCTCCTAGAAGATAAAATAGGACAAAAGCTAGATTACCTTGGGCATAATGATGCTTTCTTAGATATACCAAAGGTGTAATTCATGAAAGCAATGTGATAAGCTAGATTTAATTAGAATTAAAATTTTGTGCTCTGTAAAAGACAATGTCAAAAGAACTAAAAGACAGTCCACAGGTGGAGAGAAAATAATTTTAAAAGACTTCATCAAATAAGTGTAAGAAAACATGTTCCCCTTCATATGCCACCAGGGAAATGAAAGTTAAACCAACAATGAAATGCCACTCACACCTATTAGAACGGACAAAATTCAAAGCACCACTACCATGTGCTGGAGAAAATGTGGAGCAACAGAAACTCTCATCCATTGCTGGTAACAAAGCAAAAGCAATTATGTTTTCCCATACAGTTGGTTCCCTTTGAATTTTGCTGATATTTTCTTTAGCTGAACAGAAACTTTTCAATTTGATATAGTCCCATTTGTTGATTCGTTCTTTGATTTCCTTTGCCCTTGGTGAAGTATCAGTAAACATATTTCTGCGTAGGGTATCCAAAAGTTTACTGCCTCTATTTTTCTCCAGGACCTTTATGGTGGCACTGCTTATGTTTAAATCCTTTATCCATCTTGAGTTTATTTTGGTGTATGGTGTAAGTTGGTGGTCTAGTTTTATCTTTTTTGCATGTTGCTGACCAGTTCTCCCAACACCATTTGTTGAAGAGACTGTTTTCAATCCATTTGATGTTCCTTCCCTCTTTGTCAAATATTAGTTGACCATGGAGTCCTGGGTTAATTTCCGGGCTCTCTATTTTGTTCCATTGATCTATATGTCTATTCTTATGCCAGTACCAGATAGTTTTGATGACAGTAGCCTTGTAGTATTGTTTGAAGTCTGGTATTGTGATTCCTCCTACCTTGTTCTTCTTTCTCAAGATTGCTGTGGCTCTTCGTGGGTGTTTTTGGCTCCATATAAATTTTTGAAGTATTTTTTCTATTTCTGTGAAGTCTGTCATTGGTATTTTAATTGGGATTGCATTGAATATGTAGATTGCTTTGGGTAGTTTGGACACACAGCCCAATTAAAAAATGGGCAAAGAACCTGAACAGACAACTCAATGAGGAAGATATACAAAGGGCCCAGAGGCATATGAAAGAATGCTCAACATCACTAGTCATCAGAGAGATGCAAATTAAAACCACAATAAGATACCACCTCACACCTGTCAGAATGGCAATCACCAACAAATCAACAAACAACAAGTGTTGGCGAGGATGTGGGGCAAAGGGAACCCTCCTACACTGTTGGTGGGAATGTAGGCTGGTGCAGCCACTGTGGAAAACAGTATGGGGTTTCCTTAAAAAACTAAAAATGGAACTGCCTTTTGATCTAGCAATTCCACTACTTGGACTATACCCAAAGAATCCTGAAACACCAATTCATAAGAACCTATGCACACCTATGTTCATAGCGGCACTATTTACAATAGCCAAGTGCTGGAAACAGCCTAAGTGCC
>PVIW01015496.1:0-19528 GCA_004026585.1 Noctilio leporinus | reverse complement strand
AAAAAAAAAAAAAAAAGGAATGATAGGAAACTTCCCTAACATGATGAGTGAAAATGTTACTCAAGTTCAGGGAGCACAGAGAGGGTCCCAATGAGGATGAATACAAACAGACCCACTCCAAGACACATCATAATTAAAATGGCAAACTTCAAAGACAAAGAGAGAATCCTAAAAGCATCAAGAGAGAAACAGCAAATAACATATAAGGGGGCTCTGATAAGGCTATCAAATGATTGTACAACAGAAACAATACAAGCCAGAAGGGAATGGCAAAAAACATTCCAAGTAATGGGAAACAAAGGCCTGCAACCAAGAATACTCTACCCAGCAAGGCTCTCATTCAAAATGGAAAGTGAAATAAGGAGCTTTCAAGACAAAAGAAAACTAAAAGAATACATCTCCACCAAATCAGCTTTGCAAGAAATGCTAAAGGGTCTGCTTTAAAAAAAAATGAAGAGCCCTGGCTGGTAGCACAATGGATAAGGCACCGGCCTGCGAACCCAAAGGTCGCAGGTTCGATTCCACAGCCAGGGCACATAACCAGGTTGCAAACCAGGTCTCCAGTCAGGTCTGTGGCTGGAGGCAGGTGAAACGCAACCATACATTGATGTCTCTCTCCCTCTCTGCCTCTCTCCCTTCTCCTATCTCTAAAAATAATGAAATAAAATCTTAAAAAAAAAATGAAGAAACAGAGACAGAGAGGAACACAGGTATAAAAGGGGAAAATGGCAATAAATAAGTATCAATCAATAATAACCTTAAATGTAAATGGATTAAATGTGCCAATCAAAAGACATAGGGTAGCTGAATGGATAAGAAAACATGATCCACATATATGCTGTCTTCAAGAGACCCACCTCAGAACAAAAAGATCAACACAGATTGAAAGCGAAGGGATGGAAAAATATATATCAAGCAAATGATATAAAGGTAGCTGGTCATGAAAAAAAAAGGCTGGAGTAGCAATACTTATTTCAGACAAAATAGATTTTATAATGAAGGCCATAAAAAGAGACAAAGAAGGACATTTCATAATACTTAAGGAACAATCCATCAAGAAGACATAACTCTGGTAAACATATATGCACCCAACATATGAGCTCCCAAATACATAAGGAAAATCTTGGAGGACTTCAAGAAGACTATAGACAGCAACACACTATTAGTAGGGGATTTTAATATCTCATTATCAACAATGGACAGATCTTCCACACAAAAAATCACGAAGGACATTGTGGCATTGAGCAACACTCTAGAAGAAATGGACCTAACTGATATATACAGAGCCTTTCACCCCAAGGAAGCAAAATACACATTCTTTTCAAATGTACATGGAACATTCTCAAAGTTAGACCACATGGTGGGTCACAAGACAATGCCATCAATACATGTGCTGAGTGGGGAACAAATCTCCAGCCTTTTGGTGTATTGGATTAATGCTCCAAGCACCTGGTCAAGGCCATTTACGTTAATTTTTATAATTACAAATTATAAAAAGGTTCTCTCCCTTTCTCTGAATTTCCATCTCAGTTTAATTGCTTTCAGCCTGAAAAATGTTGTTTGGTATGTCTTTTTTTTTTTTTTAATATATTGGTATCAAAAATATTTACTATTATTATCTTTTAACAATAGCTGAGATTCATTGTTAGGATTATAAGAACAAGATACTAAAATGTTTCTAACCATACTACACTTAAATTTTTAAAATTAGCCCTGGCTGGTGGCTCAGTGGATAGGTGCCAGCTTGAGAAACCAAAGGTCGCTGGTTAGATTCCCAGCCAGGGCACATAACCAGGTTGCAAGCCAGGTCTCCAACCAGGTTCATGGCTGGGGGCGGGTGAAAGGCAACCATACATTGATGTCTCTCTTCCTCTCTGCCTCCCTCCCTTCCCCTATCTCTAAAAATAATAAATGAACTCTTAAATTTAAAAAAAATAATTATATTATTTAATTATCTTTACTTACTCCTTCCTGTATCTTTTTTTTCAATTACAATTTATGTTCAGTGTTATTTTGCATTAGTTTCAGGTGTGTGACATAGTGGTTAGACAGTTACATGCTTTATAAAGTGTTCTCCCTGATATTTCCAATACTCACCTGGCACCATACATAATATTACAGTGTTATTAACTATATTCCCTATATTATAGTTTATATCCTCATGACTCTTTTGTAACTACCCATCTGTACTTCTCAATCCCTTTATCTTTTCCCCTCTGTCAACTATCAGTCTGTTCTCTGTACCTATGAGACTGTTTCTGTTCGATTGTTCATTTATATTGTTCCTTAGATTTTACATATAAGTGAAATCACAATGCATTTCTCTGACATTTCACTGAGCATAATACCATTCTAGGTCCATTCATGCTGTTGCAAATGGTACAATTTCATTATTTTTTATGGCCAAGTAATATTTCATTATATAAATATGTGTGTGAATGTGTGTGTGTGTGTATCACAGCTTTTTAACCCACTCATCTATTGATGGGCACTTGAATTTTTTCCAGATCTTGGCTAATGTAAATAATTCTGCAATGAACATTGGGGTGCGTATATTTTTTTGAATTAGTGTTTTAGGTTTCCTCAACTATATATATCCAGAAATGGAAACACTGGGTCATAAGGTAGTGTATTTTTAATTTTTTGAGGTATTTCCATACTGTTTTCCACAGTGGCTGCACCTATCTGCATTGCCACTAACAGTGCAGTGCACAAGGGTTCCCTTTTCTCCACATCCTTACCAGTACTTGTTATTCATTGATTTATTCACAGACAGCCATTTTGGCAGGTGTAAGGTAATAGCTCATTGTGGTTTTAAATTGCATTTCTCTGATGATTAATGACATTGAGCATCATTTCATATATCTATTGGCGATCTGTATGTCCTCTTTGAATAGGTCTCTATTCAGGTCCTTTGTCCATTTTTTAATTTGCTTTTACAGGGCAGAGCACATTGGTGTTGAATTGTCTGAGTTCTATATAAATTTTGAATATTAAGCCATTATCAGATGTATTATTGGTGAATATGTTCTCCCATTCATTGGGTTATCTTTTTATTTTGTTGCTAATTTCTTTTGCTGTGCAAAACCTTTTTATTTTGATATAGTCCTATTTGTTTAGTTTTCTTTTGTTTCCCTTCCTGGAGGATGGATATAAATAAATACACATTTATATATATAAATATATATATATATATATATTCCAAGATTTTACTGCCTATGTTTTCTTCTGAGAGTGTTATAGTTTAAAGTCCTACATTTAAGTCTTTAATCCATTTCAAGTTTATTTGCTTGTATGTAATGTAAGAAGGCAGTCTAGCTTAATTTTTTTCATCTATCTGTCCAATTTTTCCACCACTATTTATTGAATAGATTTTTCCTCATTGTATGTTTTTGCCCTCTTTGTCAAATATTAATTGACCCTATAGGCATGGGTTTATTTCCAGGCTCTCCATTCTGTTCTATTGGAATATATGTCTGGCTTTATGGAAGAACCATACTGTTTTGTTTACTACAGACTTGTAGTATCTCTGATATTAGATAGGGTGATTCCTCCAACATTGTTTTTTCTCAAGAGTGCTGTGGTTATTCAAGGTCTTTTGTGGTTCCATATAAAATTTTGGATTCTTTATCCTACTTTTGTGAAATATACTATTGATATTTTGATAGGAATTGCATTGAATGTCTAGATTGCATTTTTAAGTATTAATTCTTCCTATCCATTTATTTGTGTCTTCAATTTATTTCTTCAGGGTCTTATAATTAATTTTCCAAGTACCCTCCTTGTTAAATTTATTTTTAGGTATTTTGTTTTTCTGATGAAATTATAAGTGGAACTGTTTTCTTAGTTTCCCTTTTAATAGTTCATTACTGGTGTATAAAAATGCAACTAGTTTCTAGATACTTAATTTATATCCTGTTATTTTTACTGAATGTATTTATTAATTTGAGTAGGATTTTTTCTGGAATCTTCAGGTTTCTCTATAAATAGTATCATATAATCTGCAAATAATGTTTTATTTCTTCCTTTCCAATTTGGATGCCTTTTTTCTTCTTTTTTTCTGATTGCTGTGTCTAGGACTTCTAGTGCTATGTTGAATAAGAGATGTGAATGTGGGCATTTCTGTCTTGTTCCTCATTGTAAGGGAAATGCTTTAGTTTTCCTCTCCACTGAGTATGATGTTGGCTGTGGGTTTGTCATATGTGACCTTTATTATGTTGAGCATGATCCCTCCATTCCCATTTGACTGAGAGTTTTTATTATAAATGGCTACTGGATTTTGTCCAAAAGTTTTTCTGCATCTATTAATACAATTCTATGATTTTATCCTTCATTTTGTTAATGTGGATATCATATTAATTGATTTGTGGATATTGTACCAAGTTTGGTTCCCAGAAATAAATCCCATCTGATCATGGTGTACGGTCTTTTAAATGTATTGCTGGATTTGGTTTGCTAATATTTAAAAAAAACTTTTTTACCTAAGTGTGAGGGGGACCTGTCTTGTGAGGTCCTCCAGTCATGGATGAAATAAGTCTACCAGTACCTGATCTGTCTGGGGAGAGAAAGAGCTGGCAAATCTCTTAGTGGAAAAGTGTGTTGAATGAACTCTCCTCTGGGCTTATATTGAGTTTTTCATACATAGGGACGTACAGAAAACATGTATAGCTCATCCATCAATGTCAAGCAGTGCTAATTACAGAGAACAGATACTATGTCCAGGATATTATGTCAAGGGGCACAGACACCCGCTTCAGGGTCTGCTAGGTAAGATGATGCCAAGTCGGTATAAAAAATAAGGTGCATAAATTTAACCTAAACATCTGGTGTGCATTACTCTAAAACTTGTCAAAGCAGAGCAAGTTTCAAAGGATATAATGCATTCCTCAAGGCCTGATTCACTCCTGGCACCCCTTGGTGCTGGTATGGACCATGCCAGCCTCCTGAACTCCCGGGTTTCTGGTCAGGTCTTACAGGCCTGTCCCAGGCCTTGCTTGTGCAGGGTCACAGTCTCCTATACCACACAAAGCGGTTCCTGACATAAGTGCATCAGGAATATTGGCCTGTAATTCTCTTCCTTTGTAGTATCTTTGTCTGATTTTGAAATTAGGTTAATATTGGCCTCGTAAAAGTAGCTTTGGAGTCTTCCCTCCTCCTGAATTATTTGGAATAGTTTGAGAATGATAGGTGTTAGTTCTTTCTTGAATGTTTGATAAAATTCATGTGTGAAGCCGCCCAGTCCAGAATTCTTATTTATTGAAAGTTTTTAAATTGCTGCTTCAATTTATTAGTTGTAATCAGTCTCTTCAGATTTTCTGTTTCTTTTTAATTCAGTTTTGAGTGATTGTATGTTTCTAGGAATTTATGCATTTCTTCTGGGTTGTAGGCATATAGTTGTTCATATTTTCTTATAATACTTTGTATTCCATTTTTATTTTGGATTTTACTTACTTGGGGCCTCTCTTTTTCTTTCTTTCTTTCTTTCTTTCTTTCTTTTTTTTTTTTTTTTTTGTTAAGATTTTAGTAATTATTTTCAGAGAGAAGGGCAAGGAGGAGGGAAGAAAGGGAGAGAACATCAATGTATGGTTGCCTTTCACCTGCCTCCAGCTACAGACCTGGCTGGAGACCTGGCTTGCAACCTGGTTATGTGCCCTGGCTGGGGAATCAAACCAATGACCCTTGGGTTTGCAAGCTGGTGCCAATCAACTGAACCACACAAGCCAGGGCTCTTTTTCTTTCTTGATGAGACTGGTTAAAGATTTATCAATTGCCATGACCACTATGGCTCAGTTGGTTGGGTGTTGTTCTACAAAGTAAAAGACTGCAGGTTTGATTCCCAGTCAGGGCACATGCTTGAGTTGCTGGTTTGGTCCCCGGTCAGAACACACGCAATAGGCAACCAATCACTATTTCTCTTCCTCTCTTCTTCCTCCCTTCTCCTCTCTCTAAAAATAAATAAATAAAATCTTTAAAAAAAGATTTATCAATCTTATTTATCTTTTCAAAGAATTGGCTGTTTTGTATTTTTCAGACTCTTATTTATTTCTGCTCTGATCTTTATTATTCTCTTCCTTCTACTTGTTTTGAACTTTTTTTGTTGTTCCTTTTCTTGTTCCTTTAAGTGTAAAGTCAGATTGTTTTTGTTTCTTGAGGTAGGCCTGTATTGCTATGAATTTCCCCCTCAGGACTGCTTTCATTGTGTCTTATAGATTTTGGTTGGTGTCCTCATTTTCATTTGTGTGATCCTTGCGTACCTTATATGTTTTCCTTGTTGGTATGGCAACATCAGGGTCAGCATCATACACCTTCTTCACATTGTAAACTGTATGTAAAGGGATGTTATTGAAGTCTGCAATTTCCTTAGCAGTTTGCCCTGCATGCAGTCCAGAAATTATGGTTGCTCTAACATTGTATCCTTTCCACCTGATGGTTTCTCTCAGAATTTAATACTTTATATCTGAAACAATGATGTTAAATCATAACCTTAGAAACATGGTTTTTCAAATTTAATAAGAAACACATGAAATAAGGAGGTGCAACGTCATTGCCAATTTATTTATTTTTAGACAGGGGAAGAACATCAATGTGCTAGAGAAACATCGATCAAACATCAATTGGCTGCCTCTCACATACCCTTAAATGGGGACTGGCCTGAAACACATGTGCACTGACTGGGAATTGAAACAGTGGGTTCGAGGGCCAGTGCTCACTCCACTGAGCCACACCAGCCAGGACCAAAGTGATTCTTAACAGGTATGTTTTATTGCCATTTAGTTTTTATAACTGTCTTCCCTTTTTCTCCTTTCTTCTTCATAAAAAAAGAACATTTAACATTTTCTGTAACATTAGTTTGGGGGTAATAAACTCTTCTAGCTTTTTCATATTTGGAAAGCTCTTAATTTCTTCCTGAATTTTAAATGATTGCCTTTCTAAAGTGGTCTGGGTTATAGATCCTTGGCTTTCACCACTTTGAATATTTTGCACTAATCCCTTCTGGCTTGCAGTTTCTGTAGAGAAATCACCTGATAGTCTTATGGATATTTTCTTGAAGGTAACTGTCTTTCCCTTGCTGTACTTTTACTCCCCTCCAACCCTCTCTTGCTGTTCTTAAGATTCTCTCTTTATCTTTACCTTTTGCCATTTGATTTTTAAAAAGATTTTATCTATTTGCTTTTAGAGAGAAGAGAAAGGAGGGAGAGGGAGAGGAAGAGAAACATTGATGTGCAAAAGAAACATCAATCAGTTGCCTCTTCTATGTCTTAAACTGGGGACCTGGCCTACAATCCCAGCAGGTGTCCTGAATCATACCAGTGACTGTTTGCTTTGTGGGATGATGTCCAACCCATCGAGCCACATCAGTCAGAGCATCCTTTGCCATTTTCATTATAATGTGTCACGGTGTGGGTTTCTTTGGGTTTATCTTATTTGGGACTCTCCATACTTCCTGGACTTCTATGTCTTTTTCCTTCACCAGGTTAGGGAATTTTCAGTCCTTTTGTCCTCAATTTCTTGGCCTCTCTCTTCTCTTTCTGGTATCTCTAAAATGCAGATGTTGTTCCAAAGTCCTTTAAACTAGCTTCATTTCTTTTTTCTTTTTGGTGCTCTAATAGGGTATTTGCTAATATGTGTCTTCCAAAGCACTGATTTGATCCTCTGCTTTATCTAACCAACAGCTGATTCCTTCTAGTGTATTTTTCATTTCAGATACTGTACTCTATTTGTGGTTGGTTCTTTTTTATGGTTTCTATGTCATTTTTCATTCCTACTATTTTTTTGCTTAAGTTCTCATTGAATTAACTAATTCTTCCTCTAAGTTTCTCGAGCATTTCTATAATCATAGTTTTGACCTCTATATGTGGTAGATTTCCTGCCTTCTCTCTCTCTCTTTTTTTTTCCTGGAGATTTTTTCTGTTCTTTCATTTGGAGCATGTTTCTTTGTCTCTCTATTTTGGCTGCCTCTCTTGTTTGTTTCCATGTATTAGGCAGATCTGCTATGTCTCCCAGTTTTGGTAGGGTGTCCTGTGGGATCCAGTGGTACAGTCTCCTTTATCACTTGAGCTGGGTGTTCTAGGAATGTCTCCTGAGCAGCTTACATGACCCCTCCTATTGTAATTTGGTCTTTTTATTAAATTTATTGAGGTGGCATTGGTTAATAATATATAGGGTTCAAGTGTAGATTTCTATGATACATGATCTGTAATATTGAATTGTATGCCCCCACCAAAGTCAAATAATCTCCTGCCACTATATACTTAACCCCCTCACCTTCTACTACCCCATCTTCCCTCTGGTAACTTGTGTCTATGAGTTTCAGTTTTAAAACCCACATATAAATGAAATCTTATGGTTCTTAGCTTTTTCTGATTATTTTGCTTAGCATAATATTCTCAAGGTTCACTCAGTGTCACAAATGGCAGTGTTTTGCTGAGTAGTAGTCTGCTGTATATATGAATCACATGCTCGTTGTTCAATCCTCTTTCAAAGGACACTTTGGTTGTCTCCATGTCTCTGCCGCCACAAATAATGTTGCAATGTAGGGGTGCATATATCTTTGTGAATAAATGTTTTAGAGTTTTTCAAGTAAATACCCATAAAATGGATTTCCAGGTCATATGGTAACTCCATTCTTAATTTTTTGAGGTCCCTGAAACCTTTTTGGGGGCTGCAACTTTACTGGGCTTGGTGTAATTTCTCAAAATTAGCTTTGCAAGTTATTTTCAGGAGCTCATGGTCTCGTGCTCCCCCTGGTGCTAGCCTGTGGTACTTCAGCTTCTCTGGCATCACAGTAGCAATCGCGTTTCTCCTCTGCTTTCAGGGGCCTCCAGGCGTTCAAAGTGTGCCGCCAGCCCCCGCAACCCCAAGCAGCTCTCCAAATCAGGCAAGACAATACCTCAAGAAGCTCTCCAAAGAGTCAGAAATGTGGCTCTCTGATCAAGCCATGCAACACTGGCCTCTGTGGGACACAGGCCCCCTGGTGCTGTGGAAAGCTGCCTAGTCACTTCTTTGCTTCTGGCAACTCCCGCCATTCAAACTGTTCCAGTTCTGCTGGCCTTCCTAGTCAGGAGAGAGGGGAACAGTCCCTGAGAAGTCTTCTGAAAGTGATGACACGCAGTCCACCCTCTCCCACGGGAGACGCTTTGTGGTTTGGGGAGGGTGCTCTCTGATGCTCTCCTGGGGAGCTGCAACTTCTTCACTGGTTTCTAGTTTTCCTAAAGGTAGTTTGGTCTGTACATTGTTGTTCATTTCTGTTGGGAAATGAGGGCTGAAACTTCTTATTCCACCATCTTTTGCTGACGTCACCTCAACTCCTCTGTTCTTGACCTGAGGGATCACAGGAGATGGCAAGATGTATAGAACAGGTGCCCAGCTCAGCGGTATTGAATGAAAGACTGAATGAGTGAGGCAGACATATAAAAACTATACCTCCTTTAACTATTGAGGCAACTAAAGATCAGTAAGGCTCTGAGATATGCCCAAATCTGTCTTATTTCGTAGCAGAAAAACAATCAGGGACCCAGAGACCTGTAAGCAAATGTGGGTCCATAGTGGGCTGAATAGTGTCACCCTAAAAGTTGAATCTACTAGGAACCTCAGCATGCAGCCTTGTTTGGACATGGTAGGGTTTTTGCCAATGTCATCAAAGTAAAGGTCTTCAAGAGAAATCCTCCTCGAGTTAAGGTGGGCTGTACATCTACAAACTAGTGTCCTTATAAAGGAAAGGAGAGGTACCTAATATATATAATATAATTATTAGTGCTAATAACACAAATGTTTATGTTTGATATATATAGACCTGAGTATAATTATTTTTAGGTCAATTCTGATTTTTAAAATGTCTTTATTAATTTATACTTGTGATGGATAATTTTACCCACAGGGCACTCAGATATCTGGTTAAACATTATTCTGGGAGTATCTGTGTGGGTGTTTCTGGATAAGAGGACATTGAATGGGTGGACTGAGTAAAGCAGATCGCTCTCCCTACTGCAAGGCAGGCAGGCCTCATCCAATCTGTTAGACGCTTGAATAGAACAAAAATAAGGAAGAAATGCTCTCTCTACCTGTCTGTGAGCTGGGACATAAATCTTCTCCTGCATTTGGACTGAGATTCATACTCAGACTGGAGTCACACCATCAGCTTTCTTGGTTCCCAGACCTTTGGACTCAAACTGAAACTGCCTCAGCTCTCCATGGGGGGTCCAGCTTGCTGACTACAGGTTTTGGGACTTTTCATTCTCCATAACCACGTGAGCCAATCCTTTCATTCAAATGCAGAAATTCTGAAAGAGTTAGCTCCTTCCTATGAAGTTGGAGCTTGTGATATAGCCGCAATTTCTCTCCTTCATAGGGCTTCCTCAACTACTGCACGCTTAGGGGGCCTGAGAAACTACAGCGGACCTGAGGTAAATCTAGCCCCTAACGTTTTCCAACTCATGAAACACTTATAAATGAAAGTCATTTAAAAATGACATACATGGAAGGAAACATTTTACTTTGTCTTCCTTAGGGATGGCCCAGTCAAAGTGGAACATTAAACAGATAACCTTGGTATCTTATAGTTCATGAGCCAAATGCAGGCATAAAGCAGTGAGTCCAAAGAGGCCAGGCAGGGAATGGTTCCGACCTACCCTCCCTGCCTATGGGCCCAGAATGCTCACTCCTGCAGTGACAGGCTATTGGTGCTGGTCTTTGTCTTTCATCCCATGTTCCACAATCTGTTCTCACTCTTTTATTTGCTTCCCATGGGAAACCCTCGTTCTGATTCCACAAGTCATGGCAGTAGCCTGGTCAAGTGATTTCACATACCTGTCACCACTAAAAACAGGAAATGGACAAACATGAATGAGCCCACAAATGGCAACTCTGAGTGGGGGCTGTGGTGAAGTAAATTAGGGGAGAAAGGCTCTCATTTGCCAATATGTGACTGTAAGTTGGGATCCTAGAGTTGTTTTAAAAATTGGAGATCATAAAAAAGCTAACACAGAGCCCACGTGCTGAGTGCTTTACTGATTCTCACCTTAACCTCACAGCAGCCCCAAGACAGGCTCTGCTGTCACAAGTGGTGAGACCAAAGGCCAGTCACAGGTGGGGACTCAAATTCTGGTCACCCAGCTCCAGGGCGACCTGATTATACCTCTTTAGGTGAGGGCATCATGTACTCCATCTCATTTCCCTCTTGGGGACTTTAGAGCCCAAGAAGATGAGGGGAAGGAGAGATGGTGGGTCAGTAGTCACATAGGGTCACATACAGAAAGAAAACTGTAAACATTTCAGTCATCACTTACATTTGTTGCCACATCACACAGATTCCTTTATAGAAATCCCTCTGGGAACACAGAGAGGTTCTCTAGGTACAATATACTCTGCAATTCTCATTAATTATTCATTCTGTGGGGATATTTGTGCGCATAGTAAGAGCTACCATGAGTTATTTTTCAAGAACAAAAGCCACAGACTCCATATTCCCTCAGATAAGAGTTAACTTTTGAGATATAGCTCCTGATGTCTTCTTAAATATCTTATCTCCTCATCTGAGATTTCATGGGAACAGGCCACTAGACAGTTAATGGTAAATTCAACAATAAACCGGGACATCTCTTGATCACCTGGACAGGCGTGGAGGCTCTGTGGGAGGGAGAAGGACTCTGGGCATGTTGGGAGGATTTCCATAGACCATGTTGCCTTGAAAAGGGACTGCATGACATCACAAACATTCCATTGTGATACATGCAGAGCCTGGTCTTGGACTGGTTAGGTGGGCTCAGGGCAGGAGATCAAGGCCTCGGCTCTGGAGAGGGAGCTCAGTGGCTGCATTCTCCCTGTGCCCCCAGGACCCACACTGCCCCTCCCGGTTTTGGTTTCAGGTCTACCCTTTATTGCCCACATCTACCTTCTCTATCCGGAGGCAGCTAAAGAAGCAGAACATTAAGCTGGGCTCAGGAGGGAAATACCAACATTTGGAAGCTCATAGAGCAGTGACAAAGGGAAGCCCATCATGGGCTCAGACACCTTAGCAGTAGCATGAAAGTCACAGGAGAGTGGAAGGCAGTCTGTGGTGAACCACTTAAACGAAGCACACTACTCACGATGACAGGACATGCTATGGCAACAGGCACAGCCTTAATGCTGAGTAAGGGAAGGCTCATTCAACAAAGCATGTGCTGTCAGATTCCACAAATATGAAGTTCTAGACCACATAGAATGTGTGCACAGAGGAGGTGCATGGGGATTGGTGGCTGGCGAGCCAAGAGAACATGAAGGGGAAATAACGTACCGCTGCAGGAGAACCTATGGACATAGTACCAGAGGAGCAAGAGAAAATCTCAGATGGGACAGCTGCCAGATATTTCTGGGACCAATGCTAATGGTTTAGAAAAAGATCTACCTGTCTTCCAACTCCAAATGAGAATGGAAAGATTTGCTGGATGAAAACCAGAGGAAGCTGCAACATGACTCATGTTCAATTCCGGGGAAAAAGGAAGGGAATCCTTAGAATGAAATCAGAGCCCTAAGTGAGCACCATCATCTGAGGTTCTGCATCTTCAAAAGAGAAAGGGATGCTGGAGATTCAGTTCATATAGAAACCTTTTCTTCTCCATCCAACAAACCTGAACCTCCAAGTCCAGAAGAATGCTTTCTGGATGGGGAAGCAATCAGCAGAAAGGTGTCCCTTCCTGCTTGTCCCTAGTGACCTTGACCAGGTACAATCCTGAGCAGTGCCACCTTCAGACAGTTCGAGCTTTCTTGTTCCGTGGCTGCCTCTGGGTTGGCGAGGCCCCTGTCCCTATAGAGACCACCCTTGTTCTTCCTTCCACTCTGCATAAGGTTTGCCTGTTTTAAAAGCCCATCTTTGTGGACTCACAGTTTGTGCTGTGTTGGGTAAGGCTTCCTTCACTCAACCTAAGATATTGGTAGCACTTTTTTTGTTTGTTTGTTTTTTTAATGGCTAAGTACTGTTCTGTTGCATGGATTGCTTTACATTCTCTTATTGATGGAAACTTGGGGTATTTCCATTCTGGGAATATTGTGAATAAAGCTTTTGTGAATCTTAGTACATATATGAAAACTGCCTATCCTTAGCACTTAAGTCCTATCAAGAAATTTTCGAAGTTATTCATACACACTAAATCAACAGTGATAATTTAAAGCAATTTTAAAATTTATTGGGATAAATTTATTATCATACAATAGTCTTTGGTATTCCTTTATAATTATTTTTCATTTCTGTAACAGTTTAGAAAAAGATCTACCTGTCTTCCAATCCCAAATGAGAATGGGAAGATTCACTGGATGAATGAATGCTGGAGGAAGTTGTAAGGTAGATAGTAAATATCCATTTTATTTCTAATTCAACAATGAGTCTTTTTTTTTTTTTTTGTCTATCTAGGTAGAAGTTTGTTGCTTTTACTGATTTTTTCAAAGAACCAACTTCCAGTTTTATTAATTTCCATGTTCATTGGAAAATACATATTTGCAGTAGTTTGGTGGGATATTCTACATATGTCTGTTAGGTCTAATCAGTTCATAGTGTTTTCAAGTCCTTTACTTTCTTATTGTCCTATCTAATTGTTCTATCCAGTATAAAAATTTGGACATTGAAAACTTCAATGCCATTTAGAAATTTTTATCAATTCCTTCAATTCTGTCAGTTTTTATTTCAGATATTTCTGGGACTCTGTCATTAGGTGTATACATGTTTATAATTGTTTTCTTTTTGATAAATTGACAACTTTCTCAATATATAATATCCCCATTTGTCTCTCTTAACCATTTTTTTTTTTTACTTAAAGTCTATTTTTTCCTGATATTAGTATAGCTCACCCAGCTCTGTTTGAAGTATCTTTCCATATTTTCACTTCCAGCCTATTTGTATCTTTGTATCTAAGAAATCTACTCTGCCAATCTCTGCCTTTATATGGAGAGTTTAATTTATTTACACTTTAAACTAATTACTAATCAGGAGGGGATTATTCTGCCACTTTGATACTTGTTTCCATATGCCCTCTATCTTCTTGTCGCTGTCCTTCAATCACTCCATTACTGCCTTCACTTGTATTTGATTTTTTCTTATGTACCATTTTGTTTCTCTTACCAAACTAATATACATGCTCAACCAATACCCACCTGAAGGGGCTTTTGTGAGGAATAAATCGTAAAAATGAAAAGAATACTGCAAATCAAGCACCTAATACTGTACCTGGCATGTGATAAGGATTCAGTAAAGAAGCATAAACTCACATCAATGAATGTTATTATTGCTCAGTTTAGCTAACCACAGTAAAAGAAAAGAGACAATCAGGGAAGTATTCCTATTGTTAGTGAACATGTCACTTAAGAATATGTATCAGCCCTGGCTGGTAGCACAGTGGATAAGGCGCCGGCCTGCGAACCCAAAGGTCGCAGGTTCGATTCCCCAGCCAGGGCACATAACCAGGTTGCAAACCAGGTCTCCAGCCAGGTCTGTGGCTGGAGGCAGGTGAAACGCAACCATACATTGATTAAAATTAAAAAAAAAAAAAAAAAAAAAAAAAAGAATATGTATCAAAGCCCTGGCTGGTGGCTCAGTGGATAGGCATCAACCTGCAAACTCAAAGGTCACTGGTTCAATTCCCAGCCAGGGCACATAACCAGGTTGCAAGCCAGGTCTCCAGCCAGGTCCATGGCTAGAGGCAGGTGAAAGGCAACCGTACATTGATGCTTCTCTTCCTCTCCGCCTCTCTCCCTTCCTCCCTCTCTAGAAATAATAAATAAAATCTTTTAAAATAAATAAATAAATAAATGAAAGAAAGACTTAAATAGAAAACAGGCATGGTAGAATAGCGATTGTTAAATTTGGCTTTATATTTGAAGAGGTTTAAAAAGCACAGATTTTGGGAGCTCCATTAGGAAATGCTGTCTTAGTAGACCTGGGATTAAACTAAGGCATCTGCTTTTTAAAAATGCTTCCCAGGTATTTTAGCTTGAAGATGGTGGGCATAAGACTGGCATTTCCATGACTTTTCTCTATGGAAAGCAACAAGGAAAATGAGAAACAAATGCAGATCCATGAAATGAGTGGTAAAGATTGAACATTAGATGTGGGGCAAAGTGGAAGAAAGGCACAAGACAAATTTTAGGACAACTTTCAAGTGCACTTTTCCAAGAGGAAAGTGCTACCTTGAGTGGCCCTATCCAAACCCCAAGAAAAGTGGCAGAGAGTTCAGAGCCTGGGGTAGACATATCCTTGAGCCAAAAGGAAAAGTGGGGACAAATGTGAACTGCACTATCAACCCTTAGAGTAGGACATATATGCAGGAAACTATCATGCAGGTAAAAGGAGCAACTGCTGTTGACCATTGCCTAGATAAAAAGTAAAAGCTAAAAATAAATGTAAAAAATAGGAAGAGTTTGCAAGGATGTAAAGGGAGCTCTCTTACACTGAGGCTGAAAGTGAATGTTGCTGTAAATATGGTGAGATGCACTTACTTATAATCAAATGTCTGCATATAGGCATAGTCTATGACCTAGCAATTCCACTCCTAGGCACACACCAGGGAGCATGTCTTGCACATGTACCCAAGGAGGCCTGGACCGCTCTGTTTAAAGAAATATTATTTGTACTACCAAAAACTGTAAACAAACCAGTTTTTCATTAAAAGAAGAACACAGAAAGCAACTGTGGTACATATAAAAACGAAATGGAAAACTACACTTACACACACCAACACAGAAGAATCTAAAAAATCTAATCCTGAAAAATAGAAAGAAGGTGAAGAAGAGGTCAGACAACATAAAACCACTTATGGGTAAAATTGAAGGCATAACAATTAATTCAGTATAGTGTTGGGGATTTTAAATTGTGAGAAACTACTAAAGAATAGCAAGCAATTGCTAATTACAAAATTAAGTATCATGACCATGGCTGGGACTGAAGGAACTTGATATTTGTTTTATTATCCTATATAGCTTAGATATCATCTTTTACATATTTCCTTGAAAATAGCTATGGCAACTGAGAAAATAAAATTTTAACTAAGTTTAAATAGCTACAATATAGTAGAGGCTACCATATTGGACAGCACAGGTCTGGCGGTTAGATTTTTTTTTTTTTAAGATTTTTTATTTTTAGAAAAAATGGGAGGGAGGGAGAAAGAGAGGGAAAGAAACATCAGTGTGTGGTTGCCTCTCCCTTGCCTTCAACTGGGGACCAGGCCCGCAACCCAGGCATGTGCCCTGCCTGGGAATCGAGCCAGTGACTCTTTGGTTTGCAAGCCGCTGTCCAATCCGCTGAGCCACATCAGCCAGAGCTAGATGGTTTTTTTGTTTGTTTGTTTTTGTTTTTTAATGGAGGGAAAACAAAACAAAACAGTTTCTGCCTACAAACTGTTTCAAGAGAACTCAATACAAACAGGGAGTCTTAAAAAGAAATCAGTGCAAGATATTTATAAAAACAAAACAAAAACAAAAACACAAGGGTGGGGCAGTTTGGGGGAGGAAGAGGAAAAACGGGTTTGTCTAGAACATTCATAAGAAGACAGTCTATAGGCAAGACTTAACACCAAATTATTAAACGTAAAAACATTGGTGAAACCTTAACCTCTACAAACAGTGGACACATATCCAGATGCTACGGCACAGATGGAAGGCAAGAAAAACAACAGAGGATGAATTAAACATGGGGCTGCTCAGAAAAAAAAAAGTGACAGGCTAGGAAAATGTTATCATGTGGGAGAAGGAAATGAGTGAGGGGTATGGTGGTGCTGCTTTCTTAATAAGAATTCTAGAACTGCTTAGCCCAAATAACATAAAACAGTCTGTGTCTGACACCTCTGCAATGCTTGAGTTCCTGTCACATGGCTTCTCCCCTAGCCTGGGAGAGTCCCTCCTATGCTCCTTTCTAGGTAACCACTTTCAACATGGTTTGATGAATGAGGCCCTCTTAATCCTGGCGTCTTTTTTATAGGATGCCTATAACATCCTGGCTCCATCTGTCCATTTCTTCCCTTAAATCTCAGTATTGGTTTTCCAGTTGTTGCTGCCCATTCTTACAGTTTCAGGCAGTCATTCCAGAGCCCAAGTCTCCACATCCAGGACCGCCAGGCCGGGCCAACCCCCAGAGCATGGCTTTACCTGGGCCTCATGTCTGTGTTCCAATCTGTTATATCTGGTCATATGTGCTGTTACTCTTGATCACAGGGTAACAGCAAGAGTGAGGGTTGGAAGACCCACCCTCCTATGGTCAGGAAGGTCTCCATGGCAGACAGGGAACCAGGCAGCTCGGGGACGGGGACTGGGACCGGGACAGAGGCTCAAACCAGCGCCCTGGGCTTCTTGGAGGCATCAGGCCCGCGGGAAGTGGCTCGTCACTGGTGAGCCAGGTTCAAGGAGCTATCCTTCTTCAGGTGGTAGTCACTGAAATCTGATTTTAGGGTGGATAAACAGGTGTGTTAGGGGAGAGGCAGGCTGAAGCTGGAAGGGGAAGGGGTGTGGGGACAGGGGTAGGGGAGATGAGTTAGACAAAAGAGTATTGTGGTGGACTTCCAGGGATGGAGTCACGTGGGGAGGGACCCCTTGACATCCCGTTGTGATGCAAGCAGAGTCTAAGTCTGGGTTGGCTCAGCAAGGATAAAAGTCCCAGGGCCTTGCAGGCACAGGATGGCCAGTCCATACCAGCAGCTGTACCCACCCCTGCACCCCCATCCTTTATCCTCCCACCCTCAGTACCCATGCTGCTGAGCAGGCCTCTCTCACCTGATCTTTACCAGAAGCCAAGCCTTTATTTTGAACTTCTAGCTTACAGAATTGTGGAGAAATAAATTTCTGTTGTTAAGGCCACCCAGTCTATAGTATTTTGTTATGAAAGTCTGACATTAGTCATCAGGAAACGCAAATCAAGACCACAATGCGCCCTGGTTGGTGGCACAGTGGATAAGTTGCCAGCCTGCGAACCCAAAGGTTGCTAGTTTGATTTCTAGCTAGGGTACATAACCAGGATGCGAGCCAGGTCTCCAGTCAGGTCCTTAGCTGGAGGCAGGTGAGAAGCAACCATACAATGATGTCTCTCTCCCTCTCTGTTTCTCTCCCTTCCCCCATCTCTAAAACTAATAAATAAAATCTTAAAAAAACAAACCCACAATTCTATAATGAGTCACACCCATTAGGATAGCTAAAACAAAATATCAAGGGTTGCTGAGGATATGATGTGGAGAAATTGGAATCCTCATACATTGCTGGTGGAAATGGAAAATAGTTTGGTATTCTTTCAGAGTATAGAGGCAGCCAGGGTGGAATGTGCTAATGAATCTGGTTGAAACTATAGGATTTGGGGAATCTGCTTGAGATAAACACTTGCCACACTTGCCCATCTGTGTTGATAGTGATCAAGGGACAATGTTCTCAATCAGACGCCACACTTGCTATGGCTTGCAAACTGAAGTCCTCAGCGGGACTCCTACAGGCCTGCTAGGGATGGGAGTCTCCATTCCCCTGCTCCACGGGCCCTCCAGCAGGTCTGCAAGCAGCCCTTCATTGTCAATCTCCAATGAACCTGTTACTGGCTCCCATACTGGTCTCCTTCTCCCTCAACCCCCAGTAAACCCATTTCCTGCTCTCACAAGGCAGCCCTGACACATTCCTTCAGTAAGTTAAAGATATGGCCCTAGATATATACTCCAAACAGATGCTCAAAAACTTGTACACAAAAATTTATAGAAGCACTATTCACAACAGCCCAAATATCCATTAACTAATGAATGGATAAACAAATGTTATATCCATTAAAAATACTATTCAGGTCTAGAGGGAAGATGGCAAGAGTAGAGAGCAGTGCTGATGGTGTTCTCGAGTACCAAAGCAGCTAGCGGACAAGATAGGGAGTGTGAGACGTCTTCAGGACCCTAGGAATTGGAACGGGCAGCATCTGGACACAGGGGAGCACAGCCCAGAGGCAGAGGAGGCCAGCAGGACAGTAGGTGAGGCGTTCTTAGCTGGGGTAACTGACTCGCCATTGCCAGAGACAAAGGCTGCACCGCCCATGCCTGGGAGGGGCTCATCACAGAGGCTGTGTAAAGGACTCCGAGGAGAGCTGGTTGGCTTGGAGGAGTGGTGCCCACCCCGGAAGGGTGGGACAGTATAGGCAGACCCCGGACAGTGTTGACAGACAGGCCCGGCCTCCTCCCAGAACTGCGGGGGTGGGGCCAGTCGCCACAGGGACCAGCGAAGTTACAGGCTGCTGGGTGCTCATCCTGGGCAGGAACCTCCGCCAGGAGTTGGAGGGGGCACCCTGCGGGCTCCAGAACACCGACAGCCCTAAAACCCAGCTAGACTGCGGAAGACCCAGCCTACCTGGGAGCGGACACTCAGAATCAGCCCTACTGTGACAATCAGAGGCCCTGCCACGTGCCAAGACCAGCTAGAATATAGACTATAGACTGTAAAGTCCTGACCAAGAAAAAGAGGCAGCCTCAGGAAAGGGATTGCTGCCAATCTCAAGCACCTGAGTTATACCGAGAGCAATATGAACTATTAATCCCCAACATATCCTTTGCAA
>PVIW01015495.1:0-12578 GCA_004026585.1 Noctilio leporinus | reverse complement strand
CCACACAACCAAATCCAGGTCTGTCCTGGAAGAATAAGGGTGGGGTGCAGCTGGATGGGCAGGAACTGACACCTGGATTGCAGGGAGGTCAGAAATTGTCAACCTAATATTAAGGAGGGAGCACATTGAAGAAGTCCCTGGAAGAATTGAATTATTTTGTGCCAATTGCAGAAAACATCTTCAACAATTGTCTCCAAAGATGGACACACAGGTAAACATGGCTCACCTATTTGCATACCACAGAAAACTACAACTAAATTATAAAACAACTGTCACTCACAATCATTAGAAATTGAATTGAATGAAAGTCCAACAACTATAGAATTAAATAAACCACATTTACCCAGATTGGTATGTGGGGAGGAAACACAGACCATGTTGGTCCCACATTCACCTGTGGTGGAAAACTTTGCCAGGGGCTATATTTTCGGAGCAAGGAATTCCATTTCAACAGCAGTCCCCACAGCCTAGGGTCCCAGTACCAGTAAGATAAGTCCCCTTAACATGTGGTTCCAATATCCTGAAAGAAATTAGTTAGTGGAAGAAATGTTTGAAGTCTCAAATGGGTCCTATTAAATAACCCACGTAGGAAACTTACTCAGTATCAATCTCTGAGTTGCAGCACTGGGGTAGCAGTTTGAAAGGCACCAGTGGCATATGGAGAGCAACTGAAGTGTATGGCATCAAGCAAGGGGGTGGTGGACAGCTTTCTTCTTAAAAGTAATGTGAGCAGAGGATATTGTCCCTTTTCTGAGCCCTCCCTCCACAGATTCACAGAGCTACCAGTCTGGTGTCATATCCCAGACTCCATCAATCTAGCTAGCACTGACTATCTTGAACATCCAGTTAAGTTACATCCCACTCAAATTACAGGCCCACCCAGCATTTTAACAGTGGCTTTTCCATATGAATGGCTGCTCTTGGTTCCTGCTTCACAGCTTAAAATACCCTGTACCACTTGCTAAGTGGCCTCAGGCTGGGCACTAGCAGCAGCCAGCCTAGGTTAATCTTTTAGATTCACTAGGAGCCTCCAAGCCCAGCATAATTAGCAGCCATCTGCAGATTGCTTTATAGCTCATGAAGAGAGCCTATGGGCAGGATACAGGTGAAGGATGACCTTGGACAGCAACCCCAGAGATTGCATAGCTAGTGGACAGCTACAGACCATGTCATAGCACCAACATGCTGCCCCTGCACAACCAATCCTCCATAAACAGAGGAGGTTGGAGGTCAGTGATCACAGTCACTTCTTGCACCTGACAGGCTAGAGTCAGTGCCTCTCACTGACTTGCTTTCAGCAATCAATCCTCAACTATTAGAGAAGTGTGTACTCAGCCTCCCTGAATGACATGTGTTGAGTACTGAGCTGGGATGAGAGGAGAGGCTGTGTTACTGGATCTGCAGGACACCTACTACATTAGGCCACACTACCAAGACAGGTGGTTATAGCAGCTATTCCTCCTACACAGAAACAAACAGAGGGAGGCTGTGAAAATAAGGAGACAAAGAAACATGACCCCAATGAAAGAACAGATCAGAAATCCAGAAAAACAGCTATACAAAATAGAGAAAAGCAATCTACCAGATGAAGAGTTTAGAACACTGGTTATAAGGATTCTCAAGGAATTTGGTGAAGCAAAAGATGTATTAATGACATTAAGAATTTACCTAAGGCAATAGTTGAGTGGATGGAGAGAGGCTTTATGAAGGGGCAGGCCTCATGGTTTTGGAATGTGTTATGCATTCACAATGAGTGACCACAGAAGAATCTCTCTCCCCTGTAGACTGTTTCATTTAACTGCAGTCCACATCCAATTGCAGTCACAGAGTAAAGGTGATGTGCTGAATCCTGGTTTTGGAAGATGGGGAAACATTCTATTGCCCACAACAACTTTCCATTAGGTGCCAGAGTGCAATGGACCTTAGGAATTTCACCTCATGGTTCAACAATAGTTAGTGATAGTGATTCCATGGAGCCAAATTATTTGAGCCAGCTTGATATGTATACCTTGGGCCAGGTGACCTCCTAAGGTCACAGTGATATACCTACAGGGTACAGAGATCTCATGCAACTTGTGGTGCAATATTGTTCTTCCATTGTGGCCAATGCATGTCCCTCCAATACCCTGCCATATTGACTCTAGAGTAACTCCCCTGGGGAGGGCAGTAAAGTGTGGTTTACAAAGCCAAGGAGGGATCCACACCATTACATCATTGCAGTGTCATCCCAAGTTTTCTCTTTAGCATGCATTCTATTAGATGAGCATGACCTACCCTTATTAGTAATACTAAAACATGTACTTTTTAAAAATCACCCTTAAGGTTTGTCTGTAGCAATGGATACATGGAGTGGGCATATACTTTCACTGATGTGGCAAACTCCTCAGCATGCTGGATTTGCAAAGAGATGCCAAACAGCACTGCCATTAGCTTGTGAGACTGCATCCTGCCAATACAATTATTGACAGTGGCTGTACAACTGGTGTGATGCTGACCACACATCCACATCGAATGATACATGGACTGAGGTCAAGGGCTTAGTGCACAGTGAAGAGAACTACTCCAGGCTGCTGTTGGTCTACTCTCAGATGGATTAGTCTCATTGATAACAGTGACAGTGGAGGTAGCACACCCTACTCGCCTCTGTCTAGAACACGGAAATGCAGAATGCTTGAGACCCCTGTGGCTTATGTCAGAACACAAACATTGTACTGATAAGGAACTCTGGGAAAATAAGGTCCTGCCCATGTAGGTACATTCCTTTGTCCTTAGGAGACCCTATGTGTGTGCAGGACCCACAGATGGCCATATCTGCTTTACATTTTGATGGGTCCATGCACATGGAAGAAGCCATGTATTCCAGGTCATAACTCGTCTTCTCTGAAGCAAGTGCCCATTGAGTAGTAGATGTTTAAGGCTAGGCACAGAGTAAATAGAGCTACTTGGTGGTTCTAACCATTGGCCATATACTCCCCCAAAAGTACTACCATAATGACAGATGCAGAGGTAACCACCTTGGCCACACATATTGAACAAGTCTTTGATGTGACTCCTACACCCTGTCCCTTCTCAATAAGGATGTCATACAACTGCAGAGTGTGCTACTGCAAACAGAATGCACTAGATATGCTAAATGCTGTGCAGGGAGGGGTGTTCATGTTTATCCATGCTCACTACTGTGTCTATATCCCTGATGTACAGCACAATGTCTCTTTTGCTTCACACAAGTGAAGACCATGAGCATAACCAAACTCAGCCATAATTCTTTGGATGAAATGAAACCTTAATTACAGCCCAATATGTTGTAGTGGGTAATTCTTCTGTTGTTGCAGAGTATATTGCTACAGCAGTGTTTGGATGCAGTGCTCTGGGTTTCTGACATAGGGCTTGTGGAAGAATCCTACTCTGTGAATAGTGAGAAAAGAATCCTGGTGGAGTGGAGTGTCCCATCAGGATGACTGAATCCAGCTGTGGGATCTATTACCATGAAGATGACATCTGTCATACTCTGAGATGGCCTTGCCAGGATCCCCACCTCAGTGGGCATGCATTTTCCCTAATTAGGTCAGGATGTCCTATGCACATGTGCTATTATCTCTCACCATTCTTGTTGACCTGGTGCCAACTTTGTTCAATACTATCTACATATGATGCGTTCACCCCTGGTTTTCAGTCAGTGGGAAAGCTCTGCTGATGTTCTTATCTGCTAACTTGGGAATAAACTGGGTATGAATTCCTTCACCAATACTCTTTCTTGGCCTCAAGGAATCCAATGTTAACCTGCCTGTAACAGAGCTTCTGAAGTATAATGTCATATCTGGAGCATGTGGAGGTGATTGAGTCATAGGTGCAGGGAAAGTCCATTACCATAGACAGATGGAGTGTCACCTTCCCTGGAGATCTGCACCTGCAGGAGAACTAATGACAGAGGCACCTGGTGGAGACAGCTGGTATCCGGACAACATGAGACCTGATCATAAACACTGTGCTTTCACAGGAATCTCAACGTGTTTGCTTCTGCTTGTGGAACCATCCATCCCTCAGGGCCCTGCTGAGAATGAAGGAACAGTCACTCTCCTTGGAATGCAGCTTCCCAAATGTGAATGGAGGAATGTGACAATAATCCCAGCCAACCATTGTTGCCCAGTGGTAGCCATATGAACACCAGGACACATCCTTTGTGGTCTCTGAGACTGTCTCCTTCCTTGCTGAGTCATCACTGAGACCACCTGAGTTGAAGCCTGTATCAGCTGATCCTTATTTCCATTGCTGAGGAGGTTCCATTCATGGATGTTTCCTATTTTACTTATTTTAACATTAGAAGATCTTTAGGGTTGCTTTCAGCTTCTAATACAAAGGAGTGTAAATATTTGCACATATATTTGTAGGAACATAGAATTTGTTCTGGAGCCAACACTCCTAGAGGGACCTGAAGGTCATGAGATAATTAAGATAATTTCTTAATAAACCATGATACACTTGGTTAAGAAAGAATAACAGGACAGAGAGTGACTTGATGAAGGAGAGGTGCCCAGTCACTGCTGATATGTCATCTGGAAATGGAAAGTCTCACCTCCTCATTTATTTTCTGCCATGAGAATTTGAGGAATCCGAGCCACAGAGAAGAGGGAAGATGTGTCCCAGGAGGACACTGAGAGCTCAGAGAGGGAAAACCTGATCTCAGGAAGAAGCCTGCTGCTTCTCCAATGAGTTCAATACCTGCCCCTGGGACAGCTCTTTCTTTTTACTGGCACATGAGAGCCCCATGGAGTACTGAGCTCCCGCTGAAGCCCAGCCCACTTGTCTCATGCAGGGAGGTTTGTGTCTGGGTTCACCCTGACTTCCACTCACTGTGTCTCTCCCTCAGAAATACACCACCATGTCCTTGGCCCTCAGGCTGCTCTATGTTAAATAAGTTTGTGTCTTAGAGGTGACCCTGGTGATGCTGAGAGAGGATTTCAGCACTGGGTTGTAGCTTGTGCTTCCACTACTCCATACAGCACCTACCTACTCCAGCCCCATCTCTGGAGCCTGGAGGGTCCAGTAAGCATGCTTGCTCATTAAAGAGAATCCAGAAACAGTGTAGGTGAGTTTAGGGAGAGGGTCTGTGAGAGCTTCACCTGTCCTGGGCCCAAGTCCTGCAGCTACACCTGGGACAGGATCCTGGGAACACAGAAAACCAGTCCCTATCAGTCCCAGGTATTCACCACTATCCCATAGATACATGTCTGACATCTGAGATACACATCTTGGGGGCTTGTCACCAGCAATCTCATTTTGTGTTGGGCACAGATCTGCCTCCCCCAGATACCTCAGGTCTGTGTGAAGAGAGAGCTATGAACCCTCACAGCCCAGATATGGGTTTATCCTGGAAATGGGAGATAAATTTGCATGTGGGCATAGTTTCCCTTTTAAGTGGAGAGGGACAGAGGTCAGATGCCCTAGATATTCTGGGACCTCAGGGACAACATCTCTTTTCTAGCCCTCACCATGTAAGTCTGGTATAAGGAATGACCTGGTTTTTGAGACACATTGGAATTAGATCATAGGTCAGACTAACCTTTTTTTCACACAGAGGGAAATGATGAACTAGAAGAATAGGTGACAACTTTGAAATTCTCATTCAACTTTCACACAGGTTTAAAAAGGATTAGTAGCTTTAAGAAATTTCTATTTCTAACATCTAAAGTATGCCTAAATTTTCACATTTTTATATCACTATATATAAATAATATCTACTTCCATGTACAAAATAAGAATAAAGAAGAGCCATTTTCAACATCATAGTTTCTTTATTTATGATGTCTTTTTGATCTGAGAAACTATCTCCTAAGCACAGGAATCTGAAACATTTTTTATTATGAATGTTGGACATTTTTTGATTCTGTGCACATTATTTCCTTATTTAAGCCCAGTGCACATTACAGAAACTAACATCTAATCACATCAGAAACTATCAATTTTTTACATTAAGGCAATCTGGAAATGAGAATAGTCATTATATATATACAACTCAGAATTCTTCATATGATAAAATGATTATGGCGGTGAGTTAACTGACTTGATTTTTTCCATTGAGTGCTGTCAGAGTTGCTGGGGTTCAGAGAGAGGAAAAGGGAGAGAATTCCTAGCACAGATTAGCTCACGAGAAGGAAATTTATACCCTGACAGAAAACCCTCACTCCCAGCCTTCCTGTGTCTTCTTTCTGGGGATGGTCACATATTTAGAGGTTATTGAGCTCTTCCACACAACATATAACTTCCTTAATGCATAATGCACTCATTTTTCCTTTCAGACTTATAATTTGGAAATATATGTCTTCATAGGCTCCTCTTATAACTCACTTAATGGAATTACCAAATTGGGCTCACTATTGTTTTATCTCCATCCTGGGAAATTCAGTACAACCATCCAATTCATTAGAGAATCTCATGAGGAGCCTGAACCTCATTGTCTTTTCATTGATAGATAAACATCAATTTTGTACATTGAGACTGGAAACAAGAACATCATATAATAACAGAACCACCTGTCAACATCCATTCCTCCGTCTCCTGTAGAATCTTCCCAGACAGAAGACAACACTGAAGTTCTCAGGGCTTTTTAATCAGGACAATATTAGAAACTGCTATTGTCTAGAGGGCCAGTGTATGATCAGGGACTCTCATATCTCCTGTAAACACCATCACATTAACAATTAGAAAGGCTGGAAGCACTTGTCCATTCTGGAGACTGGAATAATGTGAGGGAGAAAGCCAATACAAAGAAAAAAAAAAAAACACATATGATATGGGAGCCATGGCTGGTGGCACAATGGAAGGTGCTGGCTTGCAAACCCAAAGGTCACTGGTTCTATTTCCAGCCAGGGCACATAACCAGGTTGCAATCTAGGCCTCCAGACTTGTCCATAGCTGAATGCAGGTGAAAGGCAACCATACATCTCTCTCTCTCTCTCTCTCTCTCTCTCTCTCTGCCTCTCTCCATTCCCATCTCATTAAAAATAAAAAGTAAAATCTTAAAAAAAAAAACAAAAACAAAAACATATGATATGGAAGCTAAGAAAATACTCTTATAGCTCATTGTACAAAATGAGCAGCCTAACCTGGGTTATTATTTCATCTGAACACTCAAAGGATAAATCTACAGTGAAATATAAACCAGTTATGATAAAATGTTTATGTTTAACTTATTATTTCAAGTAAAAAAAGGGAGACTTTACATATGATTATCTCACTCATATATTTGATGTCTCATGACAGCTGCTGTTGGCATCAGATAATTTTAAGCAAATCTTGGTTATATTTTTTTATGAAACTACATACATGGGATAGACTCCCTGGTATTATCTTCAATCATCCCTAGTGTGAAATCTTCCAGAGACAGCTGGGGTTGTTTCCTGTTCTTGTGTTTCCAGAAACTGCAAATCCTAGACCAGACCTGAAGGTGAGTCTTGACCAGACCTCAAGTGCCCTTTGAACCATTTATATGTTTTCATCCAACCCCACATTCCATGGGACATGAGTATGTATATTTACTGTGCTTGGAATTCTTGATGCCTGGAGGTCATTCCCTGACAGAGCTGCTGGAATTTGAACCCCCACCATGCATGTGGAAGGATGGAGGTTCTCACCAGGGTTGTGCCATGTGTCAAGGACTTTCACACATCATTTTCACCAACAATCACAATTTCTGCAGAGATAGAAATGAGCAATTTTACATAAAAATTATTTAAAATTTCAGGAACACTATACTGCCATGTTCACAGTTTTTCCTACTCACATTGGTGGTCTGCTGTCCTCCCTCCAGGACCAATCAGTTGTCCTTGTGATGTGGAAATGGAAGAGCTGTGCAGTCAGAAACAAGTGGCCTTGGCCCTACTGCACTCAGATGGGAAATGTGGTGAAAATGATCCATCTATTATTCCTTCCTGTCACCCACAGTCTCTGTGGTCTTTATTCATTGAGTCTATTGTGGAGAACATGACAGAAAACTTGTTCTTGGACCTTATCTCAAGGAAATGTATCAAGTGCTCCAACAACAGATGCAGTAGAGAAATTCCATGGAATTCACATTTTGGCTTAGTTTTACATTCAAGGAATCATTCCATCTGATTGGATTGTTAGTTTAATAAGACTCCTTAAGTTGATGGTGCTCATGGTTCCTGGGAAAACATCTCACATTTGACAATAAGAAGCTGAAACAAGGTCATCAAAAATCTGTTGACATTGGAGAGGTGATGATTGCTTTCACCTAATACATGGGACTGAGACACCTGTTAAACTCTATCGCCACCATTATCATAAGTAGTAGGATTCTAAATTATTTTATTTATTTTTTGTCACAAATGAAGACTCATTTATAAGCTTTCCTCATTTGCCCAACCTGGGAAATCTGCTAAGAAAGGGTGTGTTTCTTATTTAGCTGTCACTGGGAGATTAAAACCAGAAAATGCTTTGTAAGCAGAATCCCACTCCCCCACCACATCAACAAATAAAACTACTGAGGCAGTCTTCATCCCAGGCTCTACCAAAGCATGTCTACATTTTTCAAAGGTCTTCCCTGTTCCTCACAGATATTTCAACTACGTTGGTGATAAAAGCTCAAAGTCCCCTTGGTGTCTGTGTTTTTGATCAGCCTGGAAATCCTTACCAAGATGCCTTGGGTCCCTCTGCCTCTGTGTTGTGTCACCTACAGTTGGTACTGTAAGCATGATGCCAAGTCAGTGACTGTCACCACTGAGGTCTTTGTTCTCTTGTTTTGACAAATTTCCTGTGGTTCCTGATGTCCAGCATGCGTGTGTCATGCTTGGCTGCACTGTTGGGTACTTCAGAACCTCTGCTCAGTTTCAGCTGACATGGGTCAGAAGGCTCGAGATTCATTGTAATTAGACACAACAATGTGTGAAGGAGTTCCTGTCTTTTTTCCATGTAAGAATATTGTTTTCTTTCATAACAGACTTTTCTAACCCAGAGACTTCAGACTTGAACACAGAGTCAGGAATCCAGGAAGATTCCCTGTTGAAAGTATAGAATGAAGAGATTGCAATATGGCGACAGAGTAGAGAGCAGTGCTGATGGTGTTCTTGAGTACCAAAGCAGCTAGAGGACAAGATAGGGAGCGTGAGACATCTTCAGGACCCTAGGAATTAGAGCAGTCAGCATCTGGACACAGGGGAGCACAGCCCAGAGACAGAGGAGGCCAGCAGGACACTAGGTGAGGCATTCCTGACCGACCAACAGGCGGGCTGAGGTCAGCCCTGGGCAGTGGCAGCTCTGCCCATAGGGGCGCATTTGACTGAGGCCAGCTCCGGGCTCCCTGGCGACTGGAAGCCTCAACAGTGAAGTGCGGATGGCCAGGACAAATGCCATAGGGAACGCGGAATTGAACTCTTGCAGGGGAGGGACTGTGTGAGAGACTCACTCTGGCAACAGGGAGAGGAGGCTCTTCACGAGGCTAGAGGTGGAGGAAAAGAGTCCTGTGGGAAGCCAGAGAGAGTAGGGGAGAGGGGGACTGCACTGGCCAGGGTGGCGAGAAGGCTGAACAAGGTACTGCTGGGCCACCAGGAAAACAGCAGCTAGAAGCCCCTGCGAGGGGGGAGGCCCAGCCCTGTGCAACCACACAGGCCCCCAGGCTCTGCTGAAACTCCAAATGACGAGCCAGTGAGCTGGGAACTAATAGCGGGGATAACTGACCCACCCATTGCCTGAGACAAAGGCCACACCACCAAAGCCTGGGATGGGCTCTTCACAGAGGCCGCATAAAGGACACCTCGGAGAGCTGGTTGGCTTGGAGGATTGGCGCTCACCCCGGGGGGTGCGGGGCAGTGTAGGCAGATCTTGGGCACTGTTGACGGACAAGGGTGGCCTCCTCCTGGAACTGCGGGAGCGGGGACAGTTGTCACAGGGACCTGCGACATTGCTGGCTGCCCTGCAGGGGCACTGGGTGCACCTCAAGGCAGGAATCTCCACCAGGAGTGGGAGGGGACACCCTGTGGGCTCCAGAATACTGGCAGACCCAAAACCCAGCCAGGCTGTGAAGGCCCAGCCTACCTGGGGGATGACACTCAGAATCAGCCCTGACTGTGACAATCAGAGGCTCAACCACACACCAAGAGCTGCAAGACTATAGATTGCAAAGTCCTGACCAAGAAAAAGAGGCAGCCTCTGGAAAGGGATTGCTGCCAATCTCAAGCACCTGAGTTATATCAAGAGCAATATGAACTATTAATCCCCAACATATCCTTTGCAAAAGTTACTTCTCACATATTCTTAATCCCCTCCATACCTCAATCTACCGAAATACCCAAGACCCTCCCCTTACTCTCGAATTAAAGTCTACTCATTCTGTGGCTACAACACATTCCCAGTCCTCAATCTAAGTATTCCTCCCTTCCCCAGCCACCTAAACCCTTATTTTATTCTTTTCTTCCATTCTCTTTTTTAAAATTTTTTCTTTTCCTTTTCTTCCTGGTAAAGCCCACAGGTTCTGGCTCCACCTGGACCAATCAGAAATCATAAAGGGGGAACAGACACCTAAAAACGTTCTTTATCAATATTGATTTCTCTTTGCCTTGTGACTCCCCCCTCCCATTTTTTCTTTCTTTCTTTCTTTCTTTCTTTCTTTCTTTCTTTCTTTCTTTCTTTCTTTCTTTCTTTCTTTCTTTCTCTCTTTCTTTCTCCTTTCTTTCCTCCCTGATAAAACCCACAGGTCCTGGCTCCACCTGGAACAAACAGAGACCATAAAGTGTGAACAGACACCAAAACCCTTTCTTTATTAATATTGCTTTCTCTTTCTCTTGTGACTTTCTCCCTTTTTTCCTTTCGTTTTTTCTACCTCTGCTAAAAGCCCTCAGGTCCAGGCTCCATCTGGACCAGTCAGGGATTATTAAGGGTGAACAGCCATTTAAACCCTTTCTTATTATTATTATTATCGTTTTTTTTTTTCCTTTTCTTTTCATTTTTGTATTCTTTTGTTTCATTTGGTTTGGTTTGGCTTTTTTTGCTTTTTTTTTTTTTTTTTTTTTTTTTTTTTTTTTTTTTTTTTTTTTTTTTTTTTTTTTTTTTTTTTTTGGTTTTTTGTTTGTTTTTGTTTTTGTTTCTGCTAAAAGCCCACAGGCCCAGAATACAACCAGACAGCCCAAATAAAGGACACACCAAGAATAGCAAGTGGAAAAAATCTGGGAGACGGCAACAATGAACTCCACAAATCTCCTATCACAGAAGGGAGCTCAAATAAGGCAGGGAAGCAAAGCAGGTTAACCTAAGGATAGAATAAAAATAAATAAATAAATAAAGAGCAAGCAAGAACAGACACACAAAATGGGGGAAAAAAGAATCAGTCCATCACCAAAATGAAAGGAAGAATCCCCAGAAAGAACACAAAATGAAACAGAGGCACCTGGAATATCAGATAAGGAATTCAAAAGAATGATGATAGAGAAGCTCAGTGAGCTCAGCCACATCAAAGAAAACTGTAAATGACTCCAGGATAACAACAAAGAACTCCAGGGAAATGACAAAGAACTTCAGGGAAATTACAAGGAACTTACTGAGAACTACAGCAGCATGAAAAAAGACATGGAAACTATCAATAAGTGCCAGGAGGAAATGAAGAATACAATTTCTGAATTGAAGAATACAGTAAAAGGAATCAACAGCCTGCTGGAGGAAGCAGAAGACAGGATCACTGAGTTGGAGGATAATGTAGACAAATACTCCAAGACAGTACAAGAGAATATAAAATGGCTGAATAAGACTGAAGAGGGGTTAAGAGAGTGGCAGGACAACATGAAACGAAACAACGTCCGTATCATAGGAATACCAGAAGGAGAAGAGAAACAAGGAATGGAAAACCTGTTCAAAAAAGTCAAGACAGAAAATTTCACTAACAGATGAGTGAAAACATTAATCCAGTTCAGGAAGCAAAGAGGGTCCCAATGAGGATCAACCCAAACAGACCAACACCAAGGCACATTATTATTAAAATGGCTAATTTCAAAGACAAAGAGAGAATCCTTTAAGCAACAAGAGAGAAAAGACAAATAACAAACCAAGGGGCTCCAATAAGGCTTTCAAATGATTATTCAACAGACACAATTCAAGCCAGAAGGGAATGGCAAAAAGTATTTCAAGTCATGGTAAACAAAGGCCTGCAACCAAGAATACTCTACCCAGCAAGGCTCTCATTCAAGATAGAAGGAGAAATAAGGAGCTTCCCAGACCAAAAAAAAAGACTAAAAGAATACATCTCTACCAAACCAGCATTGTAAGAAATACTACAGGGTCTGCTATAAAAATAAGTCAACAAATAAAATGAAGAAACAGAGAAAGCCAAAAAGGAATACAGACACAAATGGAGAAAATGACAATGAATAAGTGTCAATCAATAATAACCTTCAATGTAAATGGATTAAATGCACCAAACAAAAGACATAGGGTAGCCAAATGGATAAGACAACATGACCCACATATATGCTGTCTTCAAGAGACCCACCTCTGAACAAAAGATCGATACAGATTGAGAGTGAAGGGATGGAACACTATATATCAAGCAAATGGACATGAAAAAAAAAAAAAAA